>CABHPR010151309.1:31749-45118 GCA_902168415.1 Peromyscus melanophrys | reverse complement strand
TGTGTGTGTGTGTGTGTGTGTGTGTGTGTGTGTGTGTGTGTGTGTGTTTTATAAACTAATTCTAAAGAAATGCTAAAATTAGACTTTTGTCAAAATTACATGTTTTAAATTTTTTGTTTTATTCATGGAAACATATTTCTTCAATATTTGGGTGTTGCCATATGGCAGATATGCAGATGTTTAGTCAACAGACACATTAATTAAGCCCTGGACATTTTCAATGTGAAAAAGTCCCAAGTGAAAGATTCCAAGATTTGTGGATTCAAGAAATAGACTTCCTCGTTGCAAGTGCAGAGTAGTTTGGCTCATGTTGGAGAAGAATGTTGTAATCTTGAAAACTAACATAGCAGCTCACTGTTACAGTGCCCCCTTGGTTAATGCAATGATTTGAGAGCCATACCATTAGAGGACCTTTCACTCACGTTTGCCTATGATCACGTCAATCAGCAGGGAAAAGAAACGTCCCTACCCAGATGTTTGTAGACCACCACATCTGGAAGGCAGCACCAAGAAGGCCTTCTTATAGGAAAAGCACTTTGCTTTTCAAGTAGATCCCACATTAGCCAGCTGTTGCTTCTTAGACGTGCCACAAAGTCTCTCAGAGCCAATGGCCTTGGCCTCTCTGTTGATCAGAGAGATGGGGTGGCTGTTGCACTGGCTGTGGTCTCCACCACCTTAGCTTATGCCAGGCTGTTAACGCCTGGTGCCTTCTCTGCCTTATGTCTCCATGCCTATGGAGTGGTCGATGGCTCTCTGGCGGTCTCTGGTGGTGAGTGCTGTACATGTTTCCAGAAGGCACAGCCCAGCACTGACTCTATTAAAGAGAAATTGAAAGAACAGCAACAACAAAAAGAGCAAATAGACTAAAGTTCCCTACTGTGAACCTAAGTGCAGTTCTGACCTCTAGCTCTAACTCGGAAGCATCACAGTATTGTAGACATTGTCCACTAGCATCGTAGAGTGAATGTGCACAGGGTGTGTAAAGCTCGGTTTCTTGGTAGAAGGGAAAGACTTAATCATCTAAAGTCAGTTCATGGTGTGTGTGCATGTGTGTTTAATCTCGCAAAGCTCACATTTGTCTAGTTTTTCTAGCGGGCACTTCCAGCGTGTGCCTGCATGTCTGTGGGTTGTGTTGTTAGTGTTCAGATTGCCAGCCAGACATCAGTATGAGCATTAAATTTTTAATTATTATAGTCATCAATGTCCATATTTCCAGCTTACAATCTTCCATAAACAAATGAATTGGAGATATTGATTTGTTATATTAAAGAGAGCTAATATGTGTGTTTCAATGCATATATTAGCACACTGCATCAGAGTTCATTTCTCACCTCGCTCCATTTTTTTTTTCATTTTAATTCTTGATAGACCATGTATAATCAGAGAAATAAACATCATCCATTAGTGAGCTTGGTCTTCCCTGAAGTATTAGTATTCTAAACAATCCTATTACCAAAGCATTATTTTGATACTTTATTAAAAGTCCTGCAGCTCTCACATTGCTATACTCAAACACAGCTTTATGCAATTAAAGTTATAATAGGAACTTTATTACAATGATATATAACTGGTATCATCCTAATAAAAGTTTCTGTACACAGCAATGCTTTAATAATGCTGTTTCTGTAACAGTGATTCCTTAGTAATGGAGCTTCTCTCGTGGTAACTTCATTATTAGGAAATGATCTCAGTAATAGAAATGCAAATAAAGATTTTGAAAGGAGCATTTTATGCATGGCTCTCTTATTGACCTGCTGTCTTTTCATGCATTGCATATCATCATTATAAACCAACCATGTAGATTATAGTTATGATTATTGCCATCCTGTTACATTTTAGTATTTGAGTCCTTCCAGATTGACATTGACTGTCATTTTAAGATAAAATTCAGGGGTTAAAATAATTTAAATTTTAATTAAAATTTGTTTCTAAAGCATTAAAAATGATTTGCAAAACTTTCTCTAATTTTTATTGTATTATAGGTTGAGTAGACCATTGGCATTTAAAATGGGATGTTCCCTTGGTGTTCACACTGTCTTCTCAGTGGACATATGAGAATGAGAGTTTTAATTTCTATATCTCCTGCTTTCATATGCACCCTCTCAAAAAACCTGCCTGAGACGACATTGTGATCAAGGTTTTCCTTTCCACTTCCTCCATTAGCCTCCACTCAGTGCACAGAAATCCCGCTGTCCATCAGCCCCTTCCCAGGGTACAGAACAAATGGAATAAACTTGGCAACTCATTTAGGGCAGCCATGTTCTGAATTCTAAGTATAAGAGAGCAGAGCGTGTAGGTAAGCACCTCAGATGTGGACACAGAGTCACCTAGGAGCCATTTAATTTTTCTTCTCCTTATTCTACATCTGTAAAATGTGGATGATAATAGTAGGATATTGAAATGATTGTGTTGATTTATACACATATGAAAACATGTGTGCTACATAGAAAACATTTATGTACTAATGAAAAGCATGTGCTAGTGCTTATATATACTATATAGTGCTGTTTACTCATAATTTCCAAAATTACTTTACTTTGTATGGTTCCTTGTTTATTAAATTTTAAATACATTGGTTGTTTTAATGAACTAGCACTAGTGAACATTGTAATGACAATTAAACCAGATACCCAATTCAACATTTTCTGAAAAAAAAAATCACAGAGAAATATAAAACTGTGTTCTTCACATATATATTTGTTTGTAGCTTTACATAAAAATCAATAAAAAGATTTTAAGCATAAAATATACATTAAGATAAAAAGCATAATGGAAACATGACAAGAGAAAATATCCAAGTGTTTATATGTTTTTCAACAAATAATGGTAGGTATTTATCTTCAATTGAACGCATCTAAGAGACTTAAGTAATAGTTACATTTATAATTATAAGTTTGTACAGTACACAGAAAGTGACACATTATAAAATGCTTGGGTATATATAAGCAAAAAACCTTCAAAAACTTTTAGATGAAATGCTGACTTATAAGAGTGAAGATGTAGTGTTAACAGTATTACATTGTCTTTATAATTTGTGTTTCTCTGAGTACCCACTTTGCTTGAGAACTATAGTGTCCTTATGAGCTTGGAAGCTGAGTAAATCATAGAAGTCTGAAGTTCTCAGCTTGGCATAGACTTCCCTGAAACCTCTAAAACAGCATGCCCCCAAGTAGAACAGTACCACTTGGCAGGTGCCCTGCCTTCTAGGGTCCATGGTTCTGTTTGCAGGACAGGCTGACTGAGTCAGTCCATCTCTGCCCTGTGGCTCAAACGGAGAACTTGGGGGCTTGGATGGTGCTCCCACAGTTTGACCTCATGACTCCCAGAGGCATACCAGCTAGAACTAGAAAGAGTAAAATGGCCTTTATGGGGAACATCCTAGGAATTAATTATTTTCTACTTAGAAAACTAAATAGAAGAAAATATGTGTGCCTTAAAGCATGTTTGCTGCTAATTACATTGCATTTATGAGTTTGGCATGCACAAATTTGCTTTCATTTTTATTTCATACTGTGCTTCATGTTGAAAGTTTGGATGCCACCTTGTTAGTGGGTAAATTTCTTATCAGCATAGTAAATATACAGTTCTGTATGCTGATATCTATACTTAATGTTCCTTTTCAAAATTTTGTTACTTTGCAGTTTTTATTGTTGTTTGTGTGTGGATCCAGCAGTCAGAGGACAACTAGTGGGGGTCAAGGCCCTCCTTCTACCGTGTGATTCCCGCGGATCAAACTCAGGCAGTCATGCTTGATGGCAAACTCCTTCAGTGTCTGAACCGTCTCACCAGGCCCCCGACTCCCCCTTAATATTATTTTTCAGACCCTTCCCAGGGTAAATAGAGTTTCCTGAGGGGTGTTTAACACTCTTGCGGTGTTTATACCAGCCAGTTCAGGAACTCGGGCGAATATGAGCTTCAGTTAATTTGATTTGCTATGGTCTATTCCTGCAGCCCTTTGAGACCCAACCAGCAGCTTGTCGGGGACCCACGTCAGAATGCAAACCTATTCTTAGAAACCAGAGCCTTGAAACATACTGTTTTTGAAAAGTCCCTGACTCTTGCCCTGCCCAGCCAGGAAAAGTTCTGTGCTTTATATATTTACAAGTACTCAGGACGGTCAGGCCCCATCCCAAGCACGAACCCTTCTCCCGATGTTGTCAGTTGTTTCTGGGATTCGTCCTGTGGTCAGGTCAAGAGTGGCATAAAGCCTAGGCTAGCTCCTAGGACCTAATAGAAGATTCTGTGTGATGTTAAATTGAAATATTTCAGAGTTACAATATTACGCCAGGCAGTGGTGGCACACGCCTTTAATCCCAGCACTTGGGAGGCAGAGGCAGGTGGATCTCTGTGAGTTTAAGGGCAGCCTGGTCTACATGGTGAGTTCTAGGACAATCAAGGCTGTTACACAGAAAAACGCAGTCTTGAAAAACAAAACAAAGACAGTGTTACTTTAAAACAGGCAGGGTTTGGGAAGCAACAGTCTGTACTGTGGCAACCTAAGTTAACGAATCTTCTTGGAGGGAAAGGCTTTATAAATATTCCTACTGTCTTAACTTGTTTGTAAATGTTATTATAAGCAGATAACCCATAAATGTATATGATGGTATGAATAATGTATGATGGTATGAACTGGAAAATTAGTCAAATGTTTAATTGTGGAATAATGTTTGTACTGTGATTTATTAACAAGATGGAATATAATGTAGGGGAAGTTGCAGTGACCATTCAAAATATAGAAAAATATGTGTAAAGTAATGTTAAGAAGTAGGAGAACATATGTGGTCACAAACATATTCACTGAGTATGTACATAGCTATTACAGGCAGGTAGGGAGATAGGTAAAGATAGACAGACAGACAGACAGATCATTAAGACCTGAGCAGGATTCAGCCTCCAGGGGGAAGGAAGAGAAAGCTGATGAATGCCCGAGTCTGAAGCTCTGTGGAACTGACTGTTGGGAAGGAGATAAGAAGAGTGAGCTTAGCACTTAGTCTCTAAATCAGGCTCCATCTCGTGTGTTCATACAGAGCCTGAATCTTTCCTGGCATCAGGCTTCTTCGAGGATTCCAAACTCTCTCAGGTTTCTAGGTTGTCTTGTCTAGAAAACCCAGCTAAAGCAAAATTATAAAAATCAGCTCTTAAAATTCAACAGAAGTTGTTTTGAAGAAATTAAAGTGGTTGTGAAATGAGCTGAGGCTCTATTTTTATCTTTACATTATTGTTGTTATTATTACTGTCGTTGTTGTTTTGTTATTTTTATTTGACACAAGGTTTTGCTTTGTAGCTCAGGCCTGCCTTGAACTTGCAGTCTGACTGCCTGGTGATGTATACCTGTAAACAGACATTTCCTGTCCCGACCACCCAGTCCCAAATAACCAACTCAGAGGCTGAATATTACCTGTAAATGCTCAGTTGATAGCTCAGGCTTGTTACTAGCTAACTCTTACACTTAAATTAGCCCATATTTCTATTTATTTATGCTTTGCCATGTGGCTAATGGCTTGTTACCTCCTTTTTACATGTCCTGCTTGCTCGACAGCTGGTTGGCTGGCATCTCTTCTGACTCTACCCTCCTTCTTCCCATCATTCTCAGTTTGGCTTTCCCACCTGACGTCCTGCTCAGCTACCGGCCTGTCAGCTTTTTATTAACCAGTTATAGTAATACATATTCATAGTGTAGAAAAAGATGTTCCACAGCATATACCTTAATCCCTCTCAGGACTTAAGGCAAGAGGACTGCTTCAAGTTTGAGGCCAATCTCAGCTACATAGTGGGTCCTTGTCTCAAAAAAAAGATAGGAAGCAAGGAAGGGGGAAGGAGTGAGGGAGAGAAGGAAGGAGGGGAGGAATTGTGATCTTTGCCCTTATGTATCCATATTCCTTTATGTACTTGCTTGCAAAATACTAGTAGGCAATTGTCTCAAAAGCAATCAATTTAGAAATTCTCCCTGATGACACTTCTGTAACCTGGACTCTGAGCCTGGCACACTTCAGCTGTTAGCATTGTTTCTGCTCCCTTGTTTCTAATTATTAGTATTCAGGAAAAGGGGAAAGATAATCTCACTGAGCTGTTTATAAGTCAGATATTTTACCTAACAGTTTTCATTTTTAGAAGGGGTAACACTGATTCTGCAATGAGTTTATCACATCTCCGGTAATTTTCTTTTTGGAGTGTCTTTGAGAGAGCTTCTAAAGAGAAAAACTAATTTTAGCTCAACAGAATCCCCAGGAATGTGCTCCAGGGAAGAAGGGGAGCAGAGTGTCTTATTATCAGTGAGGTGAGAAGCAGGAGAAACTGCATAATTGCTGGGAACCTGGGCTCCGAGAGGATTCTCTTATTAGAAATTTACACGGATTGTGTGCATCTAAAGAGAACCATTGTGGTGTTGTAAAAACTGATCTTGAAGATTCATCAGTATTTTTTCTGTTGCTTTCAAATTCCATTTGGTATCATTCTAAAAAGTAATAATACTAATAGTCTGCTATTTTATTATATTTTGTGAATAAAATATCTACCTTGTGATAGTTGCTAAACATTGATATCTGCTTGTTGATAAATTAGTATGTTTATGTGAATTATTTTCTGATTATCCATTGCTAAATTCTCTGATATACATAGCTCAAAAGTATTGTCACTATTTTAGCATGTGTGTATCTCAAGCTTACTGAACCACATGTTACCACAATTCTGAAACACAGTGCAAGGCAGGTAGAGAACTGAAGCTTGGAAAGCGCAGGCTCAGGGATGTTTTACTATCAGGTAAAAATAGAATGAATGTGCCCCCTGTTTGTTATTTCATGCTGAAGTTCTGTGCTTACTGTCAGCAGACTTAACATTGGAAATCCTAAACTCTGCTTTTTTCTATTTAAGCATATATATATATACATATATACATATATACATATATACACACATACATACATACATCACATATATATACTGTGTATACACACATACATATATTGTATATGCACACATATATTGTAAATGTACACACGTGTATATATCTAGTGTATACACACATGCATATATTATGTATACAGAAGCACATATATTGTATATACACAGACACACATATTGTGTATATACACACACACATATATATTGTGTACACACACATATTGTATATATAGACACACATATATTGTGTATACACACACACATATATGTTGTGTACACACACATATTTAGTTGTCATGCTGGGGATAACTTGCTGTTAAGCAAGTGTTCCACCAGTGAGCTGTATTCCCAGGCCTAGTTCTTGCTCTGAATCTGGACCTGGTTCTTGACTCCATTGCATGTGCTTTCTGTGACCTTGTATAAGCCAGTCCTCTGAACAATTTTCTACAAAATGGAAGAATGCTGTTTATAGTACTCCGAAATTTTAAATCAGGTGACATATATTGATGGATATAGTTTTGGTTTCTTCCTTTTCATCATCAAATAGCAACATCAGCTATTTCTGGTCAGCTGTATCTCAGATCCATATCACATCCCTGCCATGTTTACTGTGGTATCCTCACCTTCCATGAGTCTCCTTTCTCACTCACCTATAATCCATTTTTTAACCAGTAGCCAGTAAAAAGCAGATGTCATTCATCAATTACTTCTCATCATACTTAAGGGCAGGATATGCTGGAGGAAGTCTTTCTGTATGCTGTGAATATATGTTGTTCCCATTGGTTAATTAATAAGCTGCCTTGGCCTATGGCAAGGCAGCTTAGAGGCAGGTGGGAAATCCAAGGAGAGAGACAGGAAAGAGAAAGGCAGAATGTAGAGAGACGCCAGCCTGCCGCCCAAGGAACAACATGAGAGCAGACTGGTATAGCCACGGAACACGTGGCAAAACATAGATGGATAGAAATGGGTTAACTTAAGATATAAGAGCTAGCTAGCAAGAGGCCTGCCATAGGCCATACAGTTTGTCAATAACATTAACCTCTGAGTGATTATTTTGTAAGCAGCTGTGGGACCACAGGGCTGGATGGGACTGGAGAAAACTTACCCTACCAGGATGCAGCTTCCTTCTTGTGGCCCAAAGGCTGTTGGGCCCTGCCTTCCTTTGAAGATTGTTCTGTCTTCCTTCTCTCGAAATATTCCAACCATACAGCCAGTTTCTGCTTCCTGAGCACAAGTCATCTGCTCCTTGCTCATTCCTGAAAATATTTTCTTTAGGTTTAAAATATGACTTTCAAAGTAGTTTTTAGAAATACACAAAATATATAGTGCTAATGCCTTTAGATAAGACTAATGAGGAAAATAACATACAGGTTGCTTAGGTAACATTTTCCATGTTTGTTTGTTTGGTTTTATATACTCACTTTCAAGTTATTTGGTTATTTGAGTTAAAAATAAATCTTGAGTTAAAAAGAAAATTGCTGGTGCATATCTGTAGTTCCAGCACTTGGAAGATGAAGGCAGAATATCAGGAATTCAAGGTCATCCTCAACTATAGAGAGTTGGAGGCCAGCCTGGGCTACATAGGACAATCTCACAAATGCACACTAATTCTAGACAGTATTTTTTCCTGTTAAATTATGCACCTGACTTGAGTTTTGTTCTGATAGGAGCATAAATTCGAAGGATTTGTTCCCTTCAACACATTCTTACTTTAAAGAACTTAGCAACCTGTTACCCTCAATTTAAAATGAAAATGTCTTCAACTTTCACTTATTCTTAGGGTAGCTCTTTCTTTTTGTCTTAAAGACATATTATTTAAAATTGAAAATACACCTTTGTCTTCCCGTTCACAACTCTTTTTACACTGTTCTCAGTCAGTGCATGAAGGAGTTTCAGCTCGAGCCCACATGTTGGAAGCCATCGTCCCCGAGCTCCCCTTTGTGAGCTCCCCTTTGTGGAACTTACGTCATACATGTTCTGTGTCTGAAGTCAGGTGTATTTGCAGTTTTCCAGTTACGTTGAACAGCTCCAGGAAGGCCTGGGATCCTCTGCCCCAGCTCACTTTCTTGCTTTTGAAAGGGAAAGGGTAAATCCTTCTTCTCTCCTCATAAGCTGGTGCCTACAGATGAACAAGAAGATAGACTAATGGGAAAAATTATTAATTCCGTGATGTTGGTAGTTTAGTCTCCACATGCACAGAGGGGGGCCCTTCATAGAAAGACCTACAGAGTCCATGAGAGCTGGGAGCTCGTGAATACCATTTTAACAGAGGGGTGATTAGACATGTCGAAGTGACGGGAAGAAAGAGAAAGATTCCAGGGAAAGAAATTGTAAGTAGACATGAGGAGAAACTAGTGGAAGAGCATCTTAGTCAGGGCTGTTTCTGCAAACCCACTTCAGTGCTGGCTTCCTGTAATTACAGTGGTTGTGAGGGGTGGCTCAGCAGTTAAGAGCACTGGCTGCTCTTCCAGAGGCCCCAGGTTCAATTCCCAGCACCCACATGGCAGCTCACAACTGTCTGTGACTCTAGTGCCAGGGAATCTGACACCCTCACGCAGGCATAGATAAAGGCAGAGCACCAATGCACATAAAATAAAATGAAATGAGTTCTTTTAAGAAAGGGACAGACGTGCCTTTATAAAGAGATCTTCGGTCCTGTTTGAAATGGTGGGAAGGAGGAAGCATCGCCTTCATTGTCTTAGTGCAGAATGGACGAACCTTCTGCTGAGGGGCACGTCTGGGAGAAGCTCATTCCCATCCTCTTCACTCACCCTCTCTTCGACAACCTTCACTAGCCAGAAGTCAGGGCCTGCTTACAGAGGTGAGTTCAGAGCACCTGGTCTGCAGGGTAGGGATCGGACTCACTGCAGAACCCTTCTCTACCTTTGGACGTAGCTCACCCCACTGCCCATGCATGCTTCATGTATGGCAGACTCCCCCGGCACCAGAAAGGTAGGAGGACACAGCAGGAACTGTTACTCTGTGTGTTTGAAATGGCAAGCAAACTCTGAAGAAAAAAAGATGGGACAGCAGAGCAGAGACTTTGAAATCAAACCTTAAACTTAGCCAGCTGGAGAGATGGCTCAGGGGTTAAGAGCACTGGTTGCTCTTCCAGAGTACCTGGGTTCAATTCCCAGCACCTCCATGGCAGCTCACAAGCATCTGTAACTCTAGGCCCAGGGGATCCAAGACACACATGGTGTACAGACAGACACAGAGACAGAACATCCATTCACATAAAGTAAAAATAAAGATTAACAACATACTTTAAAAAAAGAAAACAGATAGGTAGTGGTGGCCCATAGTTTAATCTCAGCACTCAGGAGGCAGAGGCAGGTGGATCTCTGTGAGTTTGAGGCTGGCCTGGTCTACAGAGTTCCAGGACAGCCAGGGCTACACAGAGAGACCCTGTCTCGAAAAACAAATCAAAACAAAACAGACCTCAGATAGCCTTGGAAAAAATAATTGGCATCTCTTAAGTCTTTTTCCTTACTTTTTTTTTAATTTAAAAAAATGTGGGGCTGGAGAGATGGCTCAGAAGATAAGAGCACTGACTGCTCTTCCAGAGGTCCTGAGTTCAATTCCCAGCAACCACATGGTGGCTAACAACCATCTGTAATGAGGTCTGGTGCCCTCTTCTGGCCTGCAGTCATACATACTGTCTACATAATAAATAAATAAATCTTTTTAAAAAAATGTTTTTATTCATTTTACATACCAACCACAGATCTCCCTCTCATCCCTCTCCCCCCCACCCCACCCCCACCCGCCTTCCTTCCCTACCCACCCCCCATCTCCTCCTCCAAAAGGGTAAGTGTAGCTGGAGTTTTCTCCAGTCCTGCCTGGCCCACGGTCAGGACAAATCTCTCTCACCCACCAGTCCCGCAGCCACTTAGACCCAACAGAGTAAACACACAGAGACTTATATTATTTATAAACTGTATGGCTGTGGCAGGCTTCTTGTGATCTAATTCTTCTATCTTAAATTAACCCATTTCTACAAATCTATACCTTGCCACATGGCTCGTGGCTTACCAGTATCTTAAATGTTGGTACTCATGGCAGTGGCTAGCAGCGTCTTCTGACTCAGCCTTCCTGTTCCCAGAATTCTCATCTCTGCTTGTCCCGCCTATACTTCCTGCCTGGCTACTGGCCAGTCAGCATTTTATTTATACAGAGGGATATCCACAGCAGGTAAGTCCTCCCATTGGGGGACAGCAAAGCCTGGTATATTCAGTTGAGGTAGGACAAAGCCCCTCCACCCTGCATCAAGGGTGAGCAAGGTGTCTGACCATAGGTAATGGTCCAGAAAGCCAGCTCATGCACCAGGGACAGATCTCTGGAAGAGCAGCCAGTGTTCTTAACCACTGAGTCATCTCTCCAGCCCACTTTTCCCTTACTTTTAACAGTAATCATATGCCAGTCATTTAGGATTAATGAGGATACTACAATTGAGTAGCCTCACAAGTGTGTAGTGCATGCAGTTGTTTGTATTATTTCTATTCAAAGGTTCCGGTGCCCAGAGACTCCCCAGTTCCTACCTCCCTGGTAAAATGGCCACTGCTCCTACTCAGTGCCCTGCTAGTTCACTCCTTCCTGCTGTTCTCTTTTTTCTTTTTTTGATTTTATTTTATTTTTACATTTTATTTTATTTAAAAATTCTTTTTCATTTTACATACCAACCACAGTTCCTCCTCCCTCCCCTTCTCCCGCTCCCCCCCCCCCCCCTCCCCCACCCCCAACCCCCCTCCACCCCCCCCCCAGGGGGCAGGCCCCCCCTGGGGAGTCCACCCCGCCCGGTCCCCCCCTACCCCCCCCCCCCCCCCCCCCGTCAAGGCTGAGTAAGGCATCCCACCATAGGGAATGGGCTCTAAAAAGCCAGTTCATGCACCTGTGATAAGTCCTGGTCCCTCTACCGGGGGCCCCACAAACAGATCAAGCCACACAACTGTCACCCACATTCAGAGAGCCTAGTTCGGCCCCATGCAGGCTCGGAGGGAATGGGAGTGGGTGGGAACATGAGGGCTGGAGATGGCGGAGTTGGGGGAAGGACGGAGAGGGAGAGCAATAAAAGAGATATCTTGATAGATGGAACCATTATGGGGTTAGGGAGGAACCTGGTGTTAGGGAAATCCCCAGGAACTCACAAGGATGACCCCAGCTGAGACCCCTAGCAATGATGGAGAGGGTGCTTGGACTAGCCTTCCCCTGTAGTCAGATTGGTGACTACCCTAATTGTCACCATAGAACCAGTGACTGATGGAAGCAGATGCCGAGACCCACAGCCAAGCAGTTGGCCAAGCTCCTAGAGTTCAGTTGAAGAGAGGGAGGAGGGGTTATAGGAGCAAGGAGGGTCAAGGTCATGTTAAGGAAAACCACAGAGACAGCTGGCCCAAGCTGGTGGGAGCTCACGGACCCTGCATTCCTCTTTGACAAGAAAATGCTGCTAGAACAGAGATTCTTAACATGTGGGTCACGATCCATTTGAGGGTTGCCAAAGACTACCAGAAAACACAGGTGTATTCACATTATGATTCATAACACTAGCAAAATTACAGTTATGAAGTAGCAACAAAACAATTGATTGTATGGTCGGGGGTCCCCACACGTGAGGAGCTGTTTTAGAGGGCCGCAACATTAGAAAGGTGGAGAACCACTGTGCTGGAGAAAGGTGTGATAGACACTGTTTGTGTTTCCCACACTTTCATCCTTCAGTGCTCTGTTCTCTCACCACACGGGGCATGACACACACTCTGTAGTACCATCCGCACAGAAGCCCGTTTCATTTTATAATGTTTTTATTTACTATTTTAGCTTTGCGATTATAATGTAATGACATCGTTCCTTTTTTCCTTTATTCCCTCCAAACTGTCCCCTCTACCCTTCCTTTCTCTCCCAAGTTCATGGCCCCTTTTCTCATTAATTGTTACGTGCACTCTATGTGTTAGTCCTCACGCCTCAGGACAGAACTCTTACTTTACTGGAGTCGGCCAGCCTGTGCCCTGCTTTCCCCCTCTGAACTCAGAGCATCATTGAAAACATCTTCTTCCCTTCTCTCTGTTTGTGTGGGGAAAACCAGCCTTCGCCCCTTGTGGGGAAACTGGACCTCAGTCACTGTGCACCAGAATCAACCTTGACTTGACCTCGGCCTTCCCGTGGGTTCCAGGGATCCTCAAGGCCGGCAGGTAGCAGGTGATCCTGGTGTGGTGCCAGCTCCCTGGAATCCCAGCATGGGACTGAAACAGAAACTTGAGTCCAGCCTGGACTGCACAGTGAATTCCAGGCCAGCCTGGGCTCCAAACAGCCAGACCCATGCTAATAGAGGTCCCTGATGGTCCTGAGGCTGGCCCTCATAGACTGCTCCACTCTCCTACATCTGACTTCTAAGGCTGACCTCCGCTCTGTTCACTCCTGGGGCCCCTCTCCCACTCCGTTCACTCCTGAGGCCACACTCCCACTCCGTTCACTC
>CABHPR010151309.1:14542-31739 GCA_902168415.1 Peromyscus melanophrys | reverse complement strand
TCCCACTCCGTTCACTCCTGAGGCCACATTCCCACTTTTTCTATTTAGTCATTTTAATTTTCTCTTACATCTTCTGTCTAGTTTCTTTATAAAATCTCAACCCCCATCCTCCCCACTACCAAAAATTTTTTAACATGGAAAAAAGCGAGGTGGGACTCTACAATTTCCATTTTTCTCTGCTGGGGCTGAGTGCATGCGGGCTGAGTGGAGGCTCTTCCGGCTTGCCCTCCCCACATCCGGCTGTTGACAGACACTCTGAAATCCACAGGATCCTCTTCTGCTAGCACCTCCCCAGAGACATCTTAAAAAATGTTTCCCCCAGAACAGAAGATTTTAGTGAAAACATTGGTATGGAACATAATAAGACTTCCAGACACAGACACGGGGTTCTTCTTGTCTTCATCTAAATGTTTTAGTTTTCTCTCTGTGACACTATATAAAAATCTCATCAATATACAAAACCATTCTGCGCCTCAGATTTTCTCATTTTCTCTGGATGAGAGCTTTGATTAGCTTTTTACAAGTTCTTCATTAGTAATTGGCTGGCTTTCTTGTTTTTGTCTTTAGCTGTTGTCTCTAATAAGTTTATGTTCTATCAGAGAATTCTTTGAAGATCATCTAGAAGCTGCTATGCTGTGTTAGGTTATGGAATATTGCAACGTAATATGCTGTATAAAACGCAACAAGTGCTGTTCGGGTTGACTGCTTTTTTCTCCCGGTGCTGATGGCTGGGGTGCTTGCTCAGTCTTATCCGTCTGCCTGACCCAGTTGTGCAGCCGTGACTGTTCAATTAATAGACATTTGCATAAGCGCCTCGTCCCCAGCAGGCTTTGTAAGTCTTGGTGGTTATCTTCTTTCCACCCTGTGAAGTATCAGCGGTGCTATTTCCATTTTACATATCAAAATACAGAGAGATTAAAATTATATACAACCAATTGATAACTAAATAAGTTTGGGAACTCAGAGTTCTCACATATTAATCATTTTGCTTAAAGCAACAACCCATGGACTTTGTAAATATGTTCAAAGTCTATTGCTCTCTAATCCATGAGTTGGAGTTGGGGCTGTCAGAAGCCTAGGGCTGGAACTCTTTATAGATTTGTGCAGGAGGGGAAGAATCACTCTCTGGGCTCTCTCCGGGGCCATAAAAGGAAGGTTTGTTAGTAGACAAGGTGGTATGTGAGAATTACTACTGTGATGTCTGTAATTTTTAATAAAAATTCTAGGAATCCTAGTGGTAATTGTGTAGCACGTGACTGTGAAGAACTGTTTCATGGTGTTCTTAAAAGCCACCATCCCAAATATCACTGGCCTTTTTTGGCCACAGATGTGTAGGTGCAGCAAGAACAAAGTGCGGCTCACTGGACTGAGCAGCCCACTCCATAACAAGAAACCAGCTGACTTTGTGGGAAAGACTTTCATTTCTGTCTTGTGGTTTTGTCCTTCAGTACTACCTCATTGTCCTTCTGTCTGTATCTTCCATACAGGACAGAAATGTGGACTCTGGTAACTATTCTTCCCTGCTGCAATGTTCCTCCTTGTTTTTTCCAATTGTAAAGTAAAATTATCTGTGTTTTGTACCTCCTGTTTTCGTCTTGTGTGGATGTTGATTATTTTCAGGGAATTTGTGGATCATAAAGGGATTGCCTCAGTCATTTAACAATATCTTTAATAAACAAAACACACAAAATAGACATTTTTTCTCTCCCAAATTTATTAAGCTTTTTGGTGTTGTATAAAAACTGAAGTTGGTATGTCTCTTACTTAAGTAATTTTTCAATAAATTTGGAGTCAACTTTGGGGCTTATGTTCTCCAGCCACACTCTTCTCTCCTCCTACCTTAATCCTGTCTGTTCTTTGGGAAGTCTCCATTGCCCCTGTTCACCCCATCAGATGCAGCCCACCCTTTCCTTCAGTCCCTGTGTACTGGATTTGGATCTTTAGTCACCAGCATCATGGTCTATTGCAATGTCTTCTGTATCCTTCACTACAGTCCCCTTATATGCACTAGTTTTTATCAGTGATTAGAACACATGTAATTGTTTATATAGAAACAAGAAGATAGCCAGGCATGGTAGTGCACACCTTTAATCCTAGCACCCAGTAGGCTGAGGCTGAAGGATCAGGAGTTTGAAGCCAACCTGGGCTACATAATGAGTTCAAGACCAACTTCAGCCACATAGTGATACCTTGTCTCCAAAGGGAAGGACGTGAGTAGATTTTAGAATATACTGCAAAACTGACATTTTTTAAAGTAAGTTAAATGGGGTTAGTTATTCCTACCTCTGCCCCCAGCCCTCTTATTTGGAGAATTAGTTGACAGAACAGATGTTGAAATTCTCCTACAGATGTATAGTAGGTGCTGTCTCTAGTTCCATGCCAAAGAAAGAACCATTCTCTCTCCTGTGCCTTCTGGTGCCATAGGGCCTACTGATGCCTCCCACACAAATATTCCCCTTTATGGAGCAGACTGCACATGTAAGGAACAACTTGCTTTGGTGCAACAAACTCTCTTCGTCTAGGCATTGGTTCTACAAATATTTACTGAGTACTTAGTATGTAAAAGGCAGTGTCTTAGATGCTGAAATTGAACATCACAATCAGAATACTCCCTGTGCCCTTAAAGAAATGCAGAATACTTGGGGGTACTTATCTATAAATAGTCATTTGCCTGCATAGAACACTGTATAATTATCAGTAAGCATAGGGTGCAGGTGGAATGTGGGTAGAAGGCACCTGCTTCAGCTGTGATCTATAGGAGGAAAATAAGTGTCCACAGATGAAGAAGAGTAAGAGAGTCCCATTCAGAAAGAAAAGTGTGCACAAAGGTCTGTAGTTGAGAAGTAGTTTATTTGGGGAACAGCAGCTGGTTTCATGGTAAACTGCATGCAAAGTATTGGTTTAGTTTTCTAAGATTACATTCCACATTTCTAAGTTGTCATAAATAAAGCTTGTTGCTGTGGAATAAACCTCTTTTATACTGTAAAGATTTATCACTTGAATTGATTTAATAAAACACTGATTGGCCAGTAGCTAGGCAGGAAATACAGGCAGGATGACCAAACTAAGGATGATGGGAAGGAGAAAGTTGGAGCCAGATACTCTCCAGCAAACTCAGAGAAGCAAGATGAGCATGCCATACTGAGAAAGGTACCAAGCCATGTGGCCAAACTTAGATAAGAATTATGAGTTAATTTAAGTGTAAGAGTTAGCTAGTAACAAGCCTGAGCTACCAGCCAAGCATTTATAATTCATATTCAGTCTCTGAGTCAGTTATTTAGGACCAGGTAGTCAGGACAGGAAATGTCTGCTTACAGCTCGTTTCACAGAGAATTACGTGGCTTGCTCCTCATAGGTCTGCTCAGGTGCTCATTCTGCAGAGAGCCTTTCCTTACCAGCTCTGTCAAATAGCCCTCATGCATCATCTTCTTTATAGTTAAAAAACACCTCTCCCTTTTTGTTCTGTTTGCCTTATTATGTTTTAAAAAGACAAAGAAGGAAAAATCTTCAGAAAAGACCCATAAAGATGGGTCTTCATGTTGGCACAGAATTAGAATCCTCCTAAGTACCACTCAGAAGCATGTAGAAACCACTTCACAGGGTTACACATTTAATCATAGGCCCCAAAGAATTACCATTATGTAGTCATGCTGCAAACTAACAATTACAAATACAGAACATAACAAGAATCTAAGAGAATACCAGCCAAGACAACAGACTTTAGTATTAGAATCCACAAGTCCAGATATTGAAATTATTCATTGCAGAATATAAGTACATTAAGCATATTTTTGAAATAAGAAAATCAGAAATGGGCAGATTTCAAAGAGTGGAAGGTAGAGGCAGGAGGAAGAGGAGTTCAAGGTCATCTTTGGCTGAGTAATAACACAGTCAGGAGCAGCTCAGATTGCCAGAGACCCTGTCTCAAAACAAAACAAAGCAAGGAACTGGATGCGGTGCACATGCCCTTCACCCCAGCACTCGGAAGGCAGAGTCAGATGGACTCTGAGTTCAATACCAGCCTGATCTACACAATGAGTTCTAGGCCAGCCAGGGCCACATAGAGAGACCATGTCAAAATAATTAATAATAACAATAATAATAGTAATAGTAATAATGGTAATAATAAGGCAAAATTGAGGAATAACTAAATAGAACATTTACAAAGTAAAGTACCATTAGAGAGCCTCGATTGAAAAGGAGATAAATGTAGTTGAAGGGAATATTAATGTACTAGAAGAGGAATCTGAGGAATTGAGTATGTCATAGTGAAAATGAGATGAGGTGATAAAGGTGTTAACAACTGAAAAGATAGAAAAGATAGAGGAGCGTTGACATATGTCATGGCATTTCCAGAAGAATGAAGGCGAAGAGGCTCTCAAGGAGCTGACTCCAGGAACTCCTCAGGAGTGTGGGAGGACCTTCATGTTTGTGTTCTGTAGCTCAGTGTAAATGAAGTATAAA
The DNA here is from genome assembly GCA_902168415.1 of Peromyscus melanophrys. Lineage (NCBI taxonomy): Eukaryota > Metazoa > Chordata > Mammalia > Rodentia > Cricetidae > Peromyscus > Peromyscus melanophrys. The sequence continues at coordinate 27,275 of CABHPR010151309.1, read as the reverse complement.
TGAAGCAGTATAAATGAAGAAATCCACACCCAGATACATCACAGGAGGGGAGAGGAGACCTTAAGAGGGGTGACAGTTAACTCCTAGTTACAAAAAACTGGAAGAAAGTGAGGTGTTTAAGCTCGAGTCTTGATAGATGCATCTGGAATCTGGAATTATTTTACCTACAATTTATTTTTCAGAAATGAGGGCAAGATGGGGCCTCCTAGGATGGGATTGTTTACCACCTGCAAATCCTCACTAAAACGTACTCCTGCAAGATGTATTGCAGGGATAAAGAAAATGATCTCCTGAGGCAGAGGCAGGGGGTCAGAACAAGGTCAGTCTCCAATATGTAGCAAGTTTGAGGCCACCCTGGGCTACATGAGGTGCAGTCTCAAAAAAAAAAAATCCCCAAATGGATGTTAAGATTCACAAAAAATTAAAGGATAAAGTCTGAAGAACTCTCAAGGAACATGGAGTTATAAAATACTAATAATGTCTGTAGAGTTGAGCAGCAGCAAATAGAACTGAAACACAGGGAAATAGAACATAATCCAGGAGAGCAGAGGGAGCTCGTCATCATCCAGTACTTCAATTGCTTGGGAAAATCTCGAGAAAGATACCGAATAGTTAATTGAATATTTTGAGGATAACTTTAAAGTTAAAAATAAGTGTAAGGTTCAACCTAAATAAAAGAGAAAGAGCAATTTGAGAACTTTTCCCCCTTGGGCTAGACAGATGGCTCGGTGATTAAGAATGTATATGGCTCTTGCAGAGGACCTGAGTTCTAATGCAGCTCCTGTGTCTGTGGCGTCAGCACCGGGAGATCCAGCTCCCTCCTCTGGCCTCTACAGACACTTGCGTTCATGAGCACATACACATAGACATGCTTATTAAAAGTAAAATAAATCTTAAATATTTTTTTACTCTTATATTAGATCCAAAAGAAATCAACAAAGGGAGGGACAGAGGAGCCAGAGAAACTAAAAATACATGGATTTATTGTGCCATGAGATAGAGAGGACATCGACGAACAGCAAAGGGAACAGTAAGATGTGGACATGAAGCTGGGGAGGGCGGAGAGAGGAGAGGAATAAGAATAAAGTGAATGGAAATGTCATAATGAAACCATTACTTTTTATACTAATTTAAAAACTAGTAAATACAATTAAATAAAATTTTTAGATAGAAAAAGTTTAAAAATCCACAATAAAATGGAAGAAATCATATTATAATATATAATCAAATTATATATCTGATTATAAAAACTGTAAGTGAACTAGACCCTCCATCCAAACAACAGATTGTATTGGTTTTTAATCTATATTCTTTTTACATTCAGTAAAGATACAGAGTGACTGTGAGACAAATTATTTCCCAATAACATGACTGGAAAGCTGGTGTGAGTATTCAGAAATAAGACAAAAGTCTTTCTTGTTTGTATGGTCAGAGGTAAATATAATCACATCATAGTAAAATCCCAATCTCTAGAAAGGTATACTTCCGTGCGTTTAATAACACAGATTTGGGGTGTGTGAAACAAAAATGATAAATTCTTAAGAAGAAATGGAAGAAACATTATAGGAGAGATTTCCATCCTCTTAGAAATCAGTAGTCACCAGCAACAAGGACATGGAGAACTGAACAACACAATCCTATCAAAACAAACAAAGAAAGAAAAGATAGAGAAAGGTGTCTTTCCACCTCCCCTTGTGTAGGAGAATGCGCGCCAGCAGTGACGGGGTGGTGTGGTGTGCCCTCAGCCACAGCAGCTGTCTGAGGAGGGCGTTGTTCTGGCCACACTGAGCCTTATGCTTAACATCATTAATGTAATGATTTCAGAAGTTAATTGTCTTGATGTAAGGAACTAGTGTACCCAGAAAGTGAAGATTATATTCTCTATTCATGTTTTTCTTAAAAGATCAAGAATCGGGGCCGTGGAGGTGGCTTATCAGATAGGAGTGCTTGTACAAGCACAAAGGCATGAGTTCTAATCCCCAGAACCCACACGAAAAATTAGGCATGGCCACACACCTGTAATTTCAGTGCTGTGACAAGCGGGGACAGGAGGATCGCTAGGTTTGCTGGCCACAGCCTACCTCCAGTTCCGTGACAGGTGCTGTCTTAAAGGAGCAAGATGGGAATTGATGTAGCAGGACACCTGCCATCTTCCTCGGGTATCTGCATATGTGCAGGAACATGTGCATACACACACACACACACACACACACACACACACACACTTACTTTTAAAGATTCAGATCAAACAAAATTATAAAGTGTAAAACAAATAGTAAAACAGAAAATAACAATACTTAGGATCACCAAAAGCCCTATATGGCAGGGACTGGCACAGGGCAGGCATGTAATAAACACATGCTCAGTAAACAAAATGCAGCAGAAACTGTGAGCGTGTAAAAGGGTCTGAAAGGAAGTTCACAGGTGATCAAATCCGGTTCATTCTGTGTTCTCTATATTTGCTGAACTCTGTGTACTATTAAGGGAAGTCTATGAATGTACATGATCTTAAAGTAAATAAGTTGATATTTGAAGGGGTGAACTAGAGTGGAGAGATGGAGGAAGGGACTACCCTAGACATCAAGTGTAGTCCAGTGCAAGAGGAGCTGCAGTGTGATGAGCAGCAGGACTGGTGGGCCTGTACCCCTCGTTACTCATTGCTCAGTGTGGCCAGAGCAAAGCCCTCCTCAGACAGCTGCTGTGGCGGAGGGCACACCACACCACCCGTCACTGCTGGTGCGCATTCTCCTCCCACACAGGGGGAGGATACGGAGATACCTCTCCTTTTTTGTTGTGTTTTGTTGTTGAGACAGGGTCTTGCTGTGTTGCTCTGGTTGTCCTGGAACTTGCTATGTAGACCAGGCTGGCCTTGAACTCACAGAGGTCACCTGCCTCTGCCTTCTGAGTGCTGGGATTAAAGGCGTGCGCCACCACCGCCTGGCCTAACCTTTCACCGTTTCTAAGGAATGTGCTCAGAGTGGAAGCGATGATCAGTCTGGAGTATGAAAGTAGATGAAAGTTCAGTGTGGGAAATTATGTTTGTGCCCTCCCAGAGAGCAGAGAGAATTAAGAAATGAACCAAGTGACTCATCATGTTTATTACATGTAAGAAGGTGCAGTATTATCATTTCCTTCTGATAGTCACATCTAATAGTTCTAAAGCAATTCCCAGGATTCATGTCAGACTTGCTTTATGAGACATTTAACCATTGCAAAATTAAATTTCATGAGGGAATGTGCCTGTATAACTCCTCTGGAGTTGCAGAGATAGAAATCTGACCCATCATTTCTATTTCCTCAGAAAAGCATTTAGGAGAACTGTGTTCCAGGGAGGTGCTCATTGACTCGTCAGCCTAGCACACCGTTGCCTGTGAACTTCCTCATGGCTATTTTCTCCACGCTCATCTGCTTAGTTCATGAGAACCGACAGCAGATGGTAGCATGGACACATGAATTTGCCGCTCAGACGGATCTAAGGTGATTGTCACTAAAAAGATCCTGGCAGGTCTGATGTTCTTTCATTTCTGAGAAAAAGAAAAAAAAAATGTGTGTTAAACAAATCAGGTGGAGAAGTTTATTTTTATTCTTTGAGTCCAACATTTAATTCCCAAGGACTGCTTTCATCTCTGGATCTGGCTATCTACAGAGAAAGTAGAAAATGCAGATATTATCTCCTGATGGGATCAGTTTTAAAAGAAAGGGCCATGGCAGAGAAGTAGCTTTTGAAAAATATTGTCCTAATTGTCTTCACTGGTCACATACATCAGAGCACTTGATACTCTCCCCTGCTGTGCTGGCTCGTTTTATGTCAGGTTGACACAGCTGAAGTCATCTGAGAGGAGGGAGCCTCAATTAAGAGAATGCCTCCCTAAGGTCAGGCTCTAGGCGAGCCTGTAGGGCGTTTTCTTAGTAATTGATGGGATCACTGACAACCCTGGGCTGGTGGTTCTGGATTATATAAGAAAGCACCGAGCAAACCAAAGGGAGCAAGCCAATAAGCAGCACCCCTTCCTGTCCTACATCAGCTCCTGCCTCCAGGTTCCTACCCTGGGTGAGTTCCTGCCCTGACTTCCCTCAGTGAAGGGCTGTTACCTGGAAGTGTTAAGTCACCTCCCCAACTGCTTTGGTCAAGGTGTTTCATCGCAGCCATGACAACTCTAGCTAAGACACCTGCTTGGTCTGAACACAAATTTCTAGGCCTACAGGAGCAGCTGACTGAACGTGGCTCAGAAACACTGAGGGTTCCCATTGGATCTCCTCTCCAGCTTCCCTCTTCAAGAGTAGCCGGCATTATTGAATGTGGGTCAGAAACACTGAGGGGTTCCCATTAGATCTCCTCCTCCAGCTTCCCTCTCTGAGGGTAGCCGGCATTATTGAAGGACCTGATCACCTGAAATCCATCTCATCACATCTTTGTCTCCAACCTGGAAAAAAAAAAAATCTTCCTTATTTCAAACACCTGGGGCTGGAGCTGTTGCTCAGTAGTTCAGAGCACTTGTTCTTGTAGAGGACCAGCGTAGGTTCCTAACATCCACCTAATGGCTTACAACTGTCCTAGGTTCCAAGGGTTCTGATGCCTTCTTCTGGTCCCCTCAGCGCTGGGAATACACATAGTGCACATACATACACACAGACAAAATGCATTAACACAGAAAATAAAAATAGTAAATAAGATGACTTCCAAAAGCAACTTTTACAAAATGATGCCACACACTGTGATTGATAGACCTCCGGGATAGCATAGCCCACACTACACCAGACATGAGCTGAGCTCTCGTGCCTCCTAGAGAGACTGCAGCTCTCAGAGCCAACTTGCAGCCCAGTTGACTTCACCTACTCCCGAGACTTCTCGAGGACTTCAAACTCCTGATCAAGAAACAACCACTCCTTTCTAGTGCAGCTGTAAACTCATCCAGACTACCATCCAGCGTGCATACAGACTCACATGAGTAGCATCCTCTTGAAGTATGAGTACAGCCCCTGACTCGGTATCACCAGCTGGCCACTGCATGGGATGAAGAGAGAGGGGAGCTTGACCTTAACCCCACTATACCCCAATTTCACCCGGAGGGAGCCAGAATCAAAGTCAGCATCCCTAAACTCCTTGGATACTACCTCCTTCTAAATGCTGTTCCCTGAAGTCATTTTCTTTCTTTTTATTTTACATAAGCGGAAAAAGACTGATGTGAGATCACAGAACCTGCCCCTGTAGAGGAGATCAGCCATGCCTTGTGTCCTGTCTAGTACCATCACAAAACTGCTAAGCTCCCAACAAGAGAGAGTCCTGAGGCAATAGGATTGACGTCCTACACTGCAGCCTTACACCCTGTCTAATATCACCACTGATCTGCTAATCTCAGGACCCTACCCCTCCAAGCTCAGAGACTCCCCCCATTCCCAAAGCTCAGAGACTTCTACCCTCCAAGGTCAAAGACGTCCACCCTCCAAGCTCAGGGACTCCCACCCGCTAAGCTCAGAGACCTCCCTGTGGTGATATTTTATTTGTGTTCTAACAAATAAAACTTACCTGGGGTCAGAGGACAGGGCCAGCCACTAGATTAGATATGGAGGCCAGACAATGGTGGCACACACCCTTAATCCTATCACTAGGGAGGCAGAGATCCATCTGGATCTCTATGAGTTCAAGGCCACACTGGAAACAGAGCCAGGTATGGTGGTGCACACCTTTAACCCCAGCACTTGAGATCTCATGTCTTTACTTGGGAAGGACACATGCCTTTAATCCCAGGAAGTGATGGCAGGAAGCAGAAAGATATATAAGGTGTGAGGACCAAGAACTAGAGGCTTTTAGGCAATTCAGCTGAGATCCCCTCAGAGGTGAGGACTTGGAGGCTTCCAGTTTGAGGATTCATAGAAACAGGATCGGCTGAGGAGTTGACGAGGTAAGGTTGGCTGTGGCTTGTTCTGTTTCTCTGATCTCTCAGCTTTCACCCCAATATCTGGCTCCAGGTTTTTTTTTATTATAAGACCATTTAGAAATTCGTATTACAGCTCCCCCCCCCCCCCCCCCCAGCTCAGAGACCTCTATCCTTCACTGTCTGCAAACGTAAAGAGTTCTCTCATTGTGCAGGTGGCTGCTGCACCCCTGCTATCCAGGGCTAGCACTAACAGAAGACCTGATTTCCTGACAGTATTTGGCTGAGACCACTGTATAAACTGAATTTTGTGGCTTCTGTAGCATCATCATCTCCATGGCTGGGGCTGGAGAGATGTCTCAGTGATCAGGAGCACTGGCTGCTCTTCCAGAGGAGCCCAGTTTGAGTCCCAGCATCCATGTGGTGGCTCACAACCCTCTAATTTTATTTTATTTTACATAAGCGAAAAAGATCACAGAACCTGCCCCTGTAGAGGAGGCTGCCGCACCTCCTATCCCATTTTCCCTTCCAGGGGACCCACTGCCCGTTGCCTCTGAAGGCGCCTCCACTCACATGCATACACCCACTCAGAGACACAAACTTAACACCTAATTTAAAACAATTAAATCCTTTTAAAAACAAACAAAAAGAGGCCTCCAGGAGCTAGTGTGGTGTCTGTGATGAGACCTAGAGGCGGGAAGATCAAGGAGAATCAGTCGTCCTCTATGTATAATGAGTTCAAGACCACCTGGACTACATGAGGGGCTCTGTGTCAGAGAGAGAGGAGAAAGAGGAGGGATATGAGAGTTAGCTGTGGTAGCCCATGCCTGTAATACCAGCACTTATGAGATAGATTCAGGAGGATCAAAAGTTCAATCATTCTCAGCTATATGTATATTTTGAGGCCAGTCTGGGTTACATGAGACCCAGTCTCAAAAAAAAAAAAAGTCTCCATGAAAGTAAGCACTTTTTTCCTTTGTTTATTTTTTGTTTGTTTGTTTGTTTTTGAGACAGGGTTTCTCTGTGTAGCCCTGTAGACCAGGCTGGTCTTGAACTCACAGAGATTTGAGTGCTGGGATCAAAGGTGTACGCCACCACTGCCTGGCTAGTAACCACATTTTTAAATTACAGATCTTTTTTTCATAAAAACTGAAAATTATATAAGAATTATTGCTTGATAAATGAATAAATGAAAGTGTATGTGAATTCAAATCACATCAAACTCAAACAAGCAACGTTTTTCTATAGAGCATGAGTACTATTGGTTTTCTGGAGATTCACAGCTGTGTGTGCACCAACCGCGTGTACAGACACAATGTCACTAACCTAAATGTCTGAAATCCAAAACTTTTGAACATCAACAAAAGTTTCAGATTTTGAAGCATTTTAGAGTTGGGATTTTATATGAGAAATGTTCAATCTGTAAAAGGTATGAAAATATTCCCAAACCTCCAAACCATTTAGGATCAGGGAAATAAGAATTTACTTTCAGTATTTTAAAAAATTAATATTCCATCTGTCTTTGAAAAACAATTAATGATCTGGTTAATTTTCTTTAACTAAGAGAAATTAGTACAGTTTAGAAAGCATTGGATGTTGAAGTACATACAGTTTAACCACGTGATCAATTTAGGATATTTATGACACATTGCCAGAAGATTCTCCTGGTTAGCAACACACTTAAAGGGTCTCATAGCCAAATGGACCTTTGAACTATAAATTCTCTTCAAACAAAACCTTTGGTAACATTGAATGATAGGAGTGCAGCTCTGGCCAGTGTTTATCCTAACACAGTGACTTCCCGTGGCCAGTGTTTATCCTAACACAGTAGCTTCCCGTGGCCAGTGTTTATCCTAACACAGTGACTTCCCGTGGCCAGTGTTTATCCTAGCACAGTAACTTCCCGTGGCCAGTGTTTATCCTAACACGGTGACTTCCTGTGGCCAGTGTTTATCCTAGCACAGTAACTTTCCGTGGCCAGTGTTTATCCTAGCACAGTGACTTCCTGTGGCCAGTGTTTATCCTAACACAGTGACTTCCCGTGGTGTCCACCATTCCTTCCTGTCTCCTTTGTACTGCTACCGTCATCTGTCCCACCGTAACCAATACTACAATGCCATAACTCTTTCTTATATAATTTTATGTCATTTAGGTTTTTTTCTTTTTTTGGTTTTTTTTTTTTTTTGGTTTTTCGAGACAGGGTTTCTCTGTGTAGCTTTGCACCTTTCCTGGAACTCACTTGGTAGCCCAGGCTGGCCTCAAACTCACAGAGATCCTCCTGCCTCTGCCTCCCAAGTGCTGGGACTAAAGGCGTGCGCCACCACCGCCCGGCAATTTTATATCATTTAAATTGGTGAATGAAATTAAATTATATTAAGTTTATTAAATTAAATGTATTAAATCCAATCTGCGTTTTGAGACAGGATGTCACTGTGTGGCCCAGCTAGCCTTGACTTCCTTATTCTCCACCTCAGCCTCCGAAGTGCTGGGATTACAAGCATATGCCACCCTCATGTGCCACCCTCATGTGCCACCATCATGTGCCACCATGCCTGCCTTCGCTATCACCTTCATCACTTAGGGAGCTTTTCTTCCTTTCTCTTTTCTTTTTTTTTCTCTTGTGAATTTGAGTTTTCCTTTGATATTATTTACTGAAGGACCTCCTTTACTGTAGATTATAAACAGACCTTTCCAGCAAGCAGTTCTCAGTCCATTTCCCCAGAAGCATGTATTACCTTCATTCTTGAAAGTTGTTTTGCTGGATAAAGATTTTTAGTGTAAATTATAAGGGTCTCTCTGCAGACTAACCAGTAATTCTCGTATGATCATTCCTCATTTTTTAGGATTTTTTCCTTTTATTGAAAATAGAGCCCTCACCCTCCCCCCTCCACCAAGAACTGGGCCCCTGGTTGCCCACCGCCTGAGATCTGCAAGCTGCATGTCCACAAGTGCCCACTTGGACTTTTGCATGCAGAGACAGCAGCAATGGCATCACAATGGAGCACTTCTGCATCTTGGTATTCTCACCCAGCGTATGCCAGATACTGGCGACATTATCACCATGCCATGTTTTGGATGCGAAGCCACCAGACTGCCTACAGAAAGTCCGGGGATTCCTGTTTCACTTCCCCGTGGTTCTCTCCTCATGGAGCTCTTCCCTGGAGCTCTCTTGCTTATGAGGCTAAGCATCCTTGGAACTTTCAAGGCCAGCACATGGCCGGGCAGGAGCCTCCCTCCAGGGTTTCACATCTCCAAAGCTCTGGGCAGCCTCTGTGGGATAGCAGTAGAGCCCAGGCCTCCACAAGAGAAGATGAAGCCCCGCCTGAAGACGAAGAGATGGAGTCCGATTCAGATAATGACGTAGAATGCGACTTGAGCAATATGGAAATCACCGAGGAGCTCCGCCAGTACTTTGCAGAGACCGAGAGACACCGAGAGGAGCGGCGGCGACAGCAGCGCTTAGACGCGGAGCGCCTGGAAGACTATGTGAACGCCGACCACGGCCTGTACTACAACCACCACCGGTCAGCGGAGCCCCCATCCGAGAGGCCCGGGGAGCGGCGCCGAGCCGAGATGCAGCGCCTGTATGGAGACGGTGCCCCCAAGATCCTGGCCATGGAGGCTGCTGTGCAGCTGAGCTTTGACAAGTGCTGTGACAAGAAGCAGCCAAAATACTGGCCTGTCATTCCCCTGAAGTTCTGAGTCCTGGGCACAGGGACCCTAGGGAGTGCCTCCTGAACACAGTTCCTGGCCTTTCCCTCTTACCTTTGGAGTGTTCTCTTCATCTCTCCTTCAGAGAGGGAGGCCTATATGCCGACACAGTGGATGCAACCTGTCAGCCACTTAGAATTCGGTCCGCAGGAGGTCTACTGTTGCCAACACAAGGAATGCCATAAAGTGATAATCGTGTATATTGTCCTGGCTCTTGATTTGCTCTCCAATAGTTCATTGAAATTCTTGCCTAGAGATACTGTCTAGTGGTTTGCATTTCTAATTTCCTTCTTTAACCTCTGGGTGTCACAAAAGCCTGAAGCCACATGTCATCCCCTTTCATATAGCCCAAGCTGGCCTCAAACTCTTCAGCCCTCCTGCTTCCACCCCCCCAACTGCTAGCTTACAGGTGTGCGCCCCATTTGAGGCTCTAATCCACATGTTCTCACTGACTGTGACCCCTGGATCCCTCCGAGAATGGTGCAAGTGTACAGTAAGAAATGCCACTTGTCACTCGGCTAGCTGTCAGCCTGAGTGCTCCATAAAAGGCCTGAAAGTAAATACTTTGGGCTTGGCAGTCCATGTGGTCTGTCTCAGAACTACCTAACCCTGACTTTATAGCATAAAAACAGCCATGGATACTGAGTAAACAAATGGATGTGACTCTATTCCAATAAAACTTTATTTGTAAAATTAAAAAAAAAAAGAAAATAGATTCCTTTCTCATACAGTATATCCTGATTATAATAGTTCCCCTCCCTCTACTCCTCCCAGTTCCTCCTCCCCTCTGGATCCACTCCCTTTGTGTCTCATTAAAAAAGAATGGGTTTCTAAGATGTAATGACCAAACATGACAAAATAAAATATAATAAGATGAAGCAAAAACTATCATATCGAAGTTGGATACTGCAACCCAGCAGGTGGAAAAGTCCCAAGAGCAGGCACAAGAGTCAGAGACCAACTCGTTCTCATAGTCAGGAGTCCCATGAAAGTACTAAGCTAATAGCTATAATAGATACACAGAGAACTGGTGCAGACCCATGTAGGCCCAGTGCTTGCTTTTTAAGCCTCTGTGAGCTCTAACTAAAACTCCAAATACTATACCAAGTAGATATGGTGTGGACAACCTTGTCTTGTCCCTGATTTTAGTGAAATTGCTTTGAGTTTCTCTCCGTTTAATTTGGAGTTGGCCATAAGCTTGCTGTAAATTGCCTTCATTATGTTGAGGTATGTCACTTGTATCCCTGATCTCTACAGGATTTTTATCATGGAGGGGTGTTGGATTTTGTCAAAGGCCTTTTCTGCATCTAATGACATGATCATGTGGTTTTTGTCTTTGTTTGTTTATATGGTGGATTACATTTACTGATTGTTGTATAGTAAATCATCCCTGCCTCCCTGGGATAATGCCTACTTATTCATGGTGGATGATCTTTTTGATATGTTCTTGGATTTGGTTTGCAAGTATTTTATTAAATATTTTTGCATCTGTGTTCATGGGAAATCAGTCTGTAATTCTCTTCTTTTGTGGAGACTTTATGCCGTTTGGGTATCAGGGTAACTGTGATCTCATAAAATGAATTTGGCAAGTTCTTTCTGTTTCTGTTTTAGGAATAATTTGAAGAGTATTGGTGTTAACTCTTCCTTGAAATTCTGGTAGAATTCTGCTCTAAAACCGTCTGGCCCTGGGCTCTTTTTTATTGGGAGACGTTTAATGACTGCTTCTATTTCCTTAGGGGTTAGAGGTCTATTTAAATTCTTCATCTGATCTTGATTTAACTTTGGTAAGTGGTACCTATTGAAAAAATTACCCATTTCTTTTAGATTTTCCAGTTTGGTGGAGTACAGGTTTTTAAAGTGTGTCCTTATGATTCTCTGGATTTCCTCAGTGTCTGTTTTTATGCCCCCCTTTTCATTTCTGATATTGTTAATTTGGATATTCTCTCTGTCTCTTAGTGTGGATAAGGGTTTGTCTGTATTGCTGATTTTCTCCAAGAACCAATTCATTGGTTCTTTGTATTGTTCTCTTTGTCTCTATTTTATTGATTTCAGCTCTCAGGTTTGATTGTTTCTTGCCATCTACTCGGCTTGGATGTGCTTACTTCTTTTTGTTCTAGAGCTTTCAGGTGTGCTGTTAAAGTTGTTAAGTATAAGATCTCTCCAATTTCTTTTTTAATGTAGGCACTTACTGCTGTGAACTTAACACTTAGCACCACTTTCATTGTGTTCCATAAATTGGTGTATGCTATGTATTCATTTTCACTGAATCCTAGAAACCTTTAATTTCTTTATTTCTGTCTTGATTCATTTCTTCATTCAGTAGAGCATTGTTCATTTTCCATGAGTTTGTGAGCTTTCTGTTGTTTCTGTTCCAATCCAGCTTTAATCTGTGGTAGCCTGATAGGATGCAGGGAAGTATTTCAGTTTTCTTCTGTCTGTTGAGACTTGCTTTGTGTCTGAGTATGTGGTCAGTTTTGGAGAAAATTCCATGAGGTGCTGAGAAAAAGGTATATTCTTTTGTGTTTGAGTGAAATGGTCTGTAACTATCTGTTAGGTCCCTTTGATTTGTAACTTCCGTTAGCTCCAGTATTTCTGTATTCAGTTTTTGTCTGGATGACTTGTCCATTAGTGAAAGTGAGGTATTAAAGCCATCCACTATCAGTGTGTGAGGATCAATATGTGATTTAAGCCTCCATGGTGTTTCCTTTACAAACTTGGGTACATAGATGTTAATAATTTAAATGTCATCTTGGTGGATTTTTCCTTTGACGAGTACATAGAATCCTTCCCTATCTCTTTTGATTAGTTTTAGTTTGAAGTCTATTTTGTTAGATATTAAAATGGCTACATCAGTTTTCTTCTTAGGTCCATTTACTTGGAATATTTTTTTTCAAACTTTTACTCTGAGGTAATATCTATCTTTGATGGTAAGGTGTGTTTCTTGGGGGCAGCAGAAGGATGGATCCTGTTTTTGCATCTATTCTGTTAGCCTGTATCTTTTAACTGGGGAATTGAGACCATTGATGTTGAGAGATAACAATGACCAGTGATTGTTGATTCCTCTTATTTTGTTGTTATTGTTCTTGGTGGTGGTGGTGGTGGTGGTGGTGGTGGTGGTGGTGGTGGTGGTGGTGGTGGTGGTGGTG
>CABHPR010151308.1:0-17096 GCA_902168415.1 Peromyscus melanophrys | reverse complement strand
TGTGTGTGTGTGTGTGTGTGTGTGTGTGTGTGTGTGTGTGTACACAATTATATGGAGGCATCTTAGAAAGATGCAGGATACAGCAGAGTGTGGCAGGCCACTCAATTATTCTCCTTTTATTGCAGGAGTAACCTCACAAAAGCTTCACAGATTTCTAGAGGCAAACCTGAAAACCTTAGAAAGTGTAGAAAAACTGAAAGCAAAGCGTCTAATGTCAAAAGATTCTATTAAAGCAGCCAGTGTCACATGCCTGCTGCCTCCTGAGTTTCCAGTGATGGTCATGGCCCCACACACCTTCAGGAACAGCCAGCTGGACACACCAAGGGATGCCAAAGTCTCAACCCTAATACTCACCTGCAACTTGTTGGTCTTCTCATACCAGTTAGCAAGATCTGAACAATGCAGAGTGATGCACAATGGCCTCAGTTTACCCCTTCTTGCTGCCTGGGCTTGGCAGTGCTCTTTCGCCCTGAACTGTGCAGATGGATGGAAAAAGATGAACACTCTTTAGCCTCCACAGAAGAGGAAACCCTGCCGTTTGCTTCAGAGTGGAAGACCATGGCGAGCCTGGTCATGAAAGAAATGTCAGGCACACAGACAAGTGCCACATGACATCACTCATGTGGCATCTCAAAGGCTGACCTCATAGGAACAGAGAGTAGAATGGCCTGTACTTGAGGCAGGGGCCCTGGTGGAGGTACCAGAGAGGTTACAGTCAAAGGATTCATAATTTCAAACAGGCGGAACAAGGTCCTGGGAGCTATTGATCTCCACAGTAACTATGGTTAATAACAATCTATTATTCTTGAAATCTGCTGAGAGTAGATTTTAACATTTTAAGTCATGACAAAAATTATAGGTATGGGAAGTAATGCACCTGCTAATTAGCTCAGTGTAGTCATTTCAGAAAGTATACAGATTTTTAAATAGCTTGTACGTAATAAATACACAATTTCTGTCTGTCAATTAAAACAAGAGGTTTTGTTTGTGGGTTGTTGTTTGCGTGCGTGTATGTGTGTTCCCGTGTGAGGCACACAGGTGGGTCTGGGTGTGCGTGCACAGGTGTGTTCTTTTGTATGGAGCAGATTTTTTCAGGCGTCTTTTTCAACCTGTTTTTACTTTACATATGGAGGCAGTGTCCCTCACTAGGCTAGTCTATCTGCCTGGCCAGCTTGCCCCTGCAGATGCCCTGCCTCTGCCTTCCAAGAGCTGGCAGTACAGGTGGGCCACCACACCACCCAGCATTTACCTAGGTTCTGAGAATGCAAACTCCAGTCCTAACGTTCGCACCGAAACACTTTACCTGCGGGACCATTTCCCCAGCCCTGTTGTTTTTAACATAGAACTTGGGAGAGAGCTTTCTCAAGGCTTTCCCTCTAATCCAAGGCACTAGGGGTGGGGGGCGGTCGAGATGTTCGTGATAAGTGACAGTTATACAAGACTATAGCAAAGTCTTGTCTTGACAGAGGCAGTGACACACATGTACCACACATACACAGAGTCAGGAGAGAGCTCTGCCTAGGCCCTCTGGTCTTGTGCACAGCAACACTGGTCCCTTCCAGTGATTGTCCCCAAACAATCACAGAAATGTCTCAGGCTTCTCACGCATGCTTGATGTCACATCCGTCCTCGGACTTGCCAGCCTTCCTCTCTAGGATCACTAGTCACAAATGCCCACCTCTCCCACTTGCCCTGCTCAAGGAAAGCGAGGCTTCTTACAGGAGCTCAAGACTCAGATGAGTTCCTAAAAGGGAAACTGAGATCTGCAGGGATCCCATAATATGCTGGACAAAACTGTGAGTCTGAAGATGCTTGTCCATAGTTGACACCCACACGCTGTGCAAATAGGTAAGTGCGGGCATGGGCGCGAGAGGAAAATACTCACATGACACATGCCTTTAAGGTGACCATTTAGGAGTTTAAGATAAATGGAAGCATGGCTACTTCCCTGGGCTTCTCGGAGAGACAGCCGCTGCAGGGTTTAGAACTCCAGCCCTGTGTGTAAAACACTTGAATTTGTAACTTAGCTCGGCCTCTAACTTCGTAAACCTGCTTCAACATCTGAGCAATGGGAACAAGAAAAGTCCCTGCCTGAAAGCATGGTGGAGACATTTTGAAGATGAATGTGATAATGGGTTAAACTAACCACAGTAATTATTCAATAAATGTTAGCTGGAACTGCTGTAGACCGTGACAATGTAGTGATAAAGGTACCTTGTGACCTTAAAAGAATATTTTTCTGGAGCCACTGTACATGCTACATAAATGTTAATTGTTATTGTTATTATAATTTTTAGTTCGGCCCATGTAGCAATTTATCACTACAGCCGAAAGAAACTGTCAGGCTGGTCCTTGGTGGTAAGTCTTTGCTGTCCCCTTGGCTTTGCCTCTAGGGGCAGCAAGGTGGTAACTGAACACCATGGCATGGTCAAGCCTGATATTCCTCGTGATGGCCTTCTCTAACGTCTCCTTACCCAGCTCTGAATGTACGAGGGGTTTCTCACAACAAATGCAATGCCCCCTCTGAGGAGAAAGCCTCATTCTCCCTGCTCAGTCTTCAGGACTTTTCAGTGCAGCTTCAGGACTGCTTCTGATGTGGGATGAGAGGAAAGGAAGGTCGGTCATGGGGGGGATTTAGCACTAGGAAGGTATTCCCATCGGACATTTTTACAACGCCGTTCTTAACAGGGCCTTTCTGATGGAGCTATTTTGTTTGCTTCATGGTTTGGAGACATGTACAGTAGCGCTTTTATCCTGAAAGATGAGGGCTCTAAACCTGGACAGTGGCTGTACGTCTTGAATGGATGCTGTGCACGGTTTATATTCCTCCCATGCACTACTCAGCCTCGGACAGCTCGACCCTGGCAGCAATTCAGACAGATTTGAGAGGTGGTTGTTGATGGCCCGAGGGAGTGCTGGGCAAGGATGTCAGCTGCTCTGTTTCCCAGACTTCCCCAGGTGTTCTGCCACTGTGAAGAAGCCATTTTCTCTTGGCTTTCTCAGGCCCGAGCTGCGTAGGTTCATATCTCAGTTATCTGCTCACCACTCACAAACCCCTAGGCAACAGCCTTGCCTCATCTCTCCTCATCACTATGGTGAGAACAGCATGAAGACAAAGACTCACCTGAGATGCTCATGGGGACTAAGGGAGATGCTGTGTGGGAAGAACCTGAGCCTATACAGCAGCACTGTATTAAGCAGCATGGGGGTCACCCTCTTCCTATGGAGTAAGCTGGCTTTCCTGAGCACCTGCTTCACGCCATGCTTCCCTCAGGTGCCAGTTGCTTCCCTCGGGTTATCTTGCTGAGTCGTCACAGTCCTGAAGAACAGACATTATCATCTACAGCAAGAGAGCTAAGGCTTGAGGGCTTAAACCCATTTGCCCCAGACCCACAGCTCTGAATGTAGAGTGGGCATTTCAACATGGTAGGTGTGACCTCCAGGTCGGGCTCTCCCTATAACACCCACCATACAGGGCCTGCGTAAATCATGTCTATCCCAAAGGCTCAGGGTCTGTGGACAGCGATAGCTCTGCTACAGCCACTGCCCAGGAACACCACAGCAGGGGTTGCTCCAAGCTTTGTGGTTCCAGGCCATCTGTCAGGCAGGATGCGAGGTATAGGGTATTTATGTTACCAGCCTGGCTTATCTGCTGTGAGGCAAAGCCTTCCTGGCTCAGACCTGTGGGTTCATGACTTGGCACGGTCATAGCAACCACAGGGAAACCACTGGCTCTGCCCAGACGCCACCCAGAGTCAAGAGCCCCAGAGGAAGTGGGGGTGGGGAACATGGTCGCTCACACATCCGACTGCAGGTGAGGGTTGGCCACCCCAGCTTCCCACCTGGCCCTATCTAGTAGAAGCAATCCTCTTCGTTTCATGGATTCTCCCATTTAATTCAAAAACTGAAAACCAAAATAAAATGGCTGTTGCCTCTTTCACACGCAGTTCACTCTCAAGTGCAAATGAAGGCTCTTGGAATAGCTCCCACCTACTCCTTCCTATCCGTAGCAGTCAGTGGCGGCTGGGGCCACCCAGCAGCCATTTCTCCATCTCCAGCCCTGTGTCTGGATTTCCTCTAGGGAACTGCCCTTTCCCATTCTTAGCCCCTGAGCTTTGGGCAGACTCCTACCTCCAAGGCCAAGAGAGAGCTGTGACCTGTAGCATGAATCTTAGAGAGTCTTATTAATAAAATCAAACCTGGGGCCAGTTATTGGGGTGAACACTGGATGATCAGAGAAACAGAACAAGCCACAGCTAACCTCACCTGGCCAACTTCTCAGCTGGTCTTGTTTCCTCAGACCGGAAGCCTTTGTGTCCTCATATCCGAATGGCTCTCAGCTGAACTGTGCTGCTAGAAGCCTGAAAGCTTAACCAGCCAAATGCTTCTAGTTCCAGGTCCTCACACCTTATATATCTTTCTGCCTTCTACCATCACTCCCTGGGATTAAAGGTTCACTCCCTGGGATTAAAGGTGTGAGTCACTATGCTTGGCTGTATCCTTGAACACATGGATTTCTGCCTCTGGAATGCTAGGATTAAAGGCGTGTGCTACCACTGTCTAACCTCTATGTTTAATATTGTGGCTGTCCCATTCTCTGACCCCAGGTAAGTTTATTAGATTAGGGTGTACAACATTTTGAGGAACACAATACCACCACAGTGACCTGATACAAGCTGATCAGAGTGTCACATTATACCGACCACAGGATTGCTTCCGGGACAGGCCATTGGTCCGTGCAGACGGCAAAAGCCTTCTCTTCTAGGACTTTTCAAAAATCATTTCTAGTTGCTTACCATCAAGGGAGGAAATGGAGAAGGCTTTGTTTGTGTTTCTGTACCTCTCGGCAGGTTACATGTCCCCACTCTGAGAAGCAAGAGCCTGTGACACACTACAAACCCCTCTGCATTACAGGGAAAGTCCTTTATAATTTGACAAAAACCCTTACATCCAGCCCAGTCTCTTTCCTGGCTGAGCTTCTTGATATTCTTAGAACAAGCCTTTGGACTTCGCACAAGCTGACCACCAGGAATGCCTGCCTTTTCTAGACCTAGAAAATCTGATCCGCCCATCCATCTACAGCAATGGTTCTCAACCTTCCTAATGCTGCAATCCTTTAATCTAGTTCCTCACATAGTGGTAACTCCCCACCATAAAATTATTTCTGTGGCTACTTCATCATGTAATTTTGCAACTGTTATGAATCGTAATGTAAATATCTGATATGTGATCCCTGCGAAAGGGTCATTCGACGTCCAAGGGGGTCTCAACCCACAAGTTGAGAACTACTGATCTAGAGCCACATTAAATGCCTGCTCCTCAGGAAGCTCTTTGACTCCCAGGATGCTCTGATGTTTTTTTCCTTGATTTTGACCTCTCTGACTCTGCCTTCCTCCAACAAATACCTCCTAAACATCTCCATATCCCTAGAAGTTAGCATAGAACTAGAATACAGGTTTATTGGGTGTATAGCTGGAGGGATGGAAGGATGAATGAATCATTAAACTTAGAAAAACTAGATGGTGTAGAGCATTCTGTCCCAGCAGGTATTGCTTCTATATCTGAACAGTAAAAAATAACATTTCAACTGTGTAATTATACTTATTTTTCTTTATAAAGATTTGTTTGTTATCTATACAGTGTTCTGCCTGCATGCCAGAAGAGGGCACCAGATTTCATTACGGATGGTTGTGAGCCACCACGTGGTTGCTGGGAATTGAACTTAGGACCTCTGGAAGAGCAGCCAGTGCTCTCAACCTCTGAGCCATCTCTCTAGCCCTGTAATTATACTTATTAATTGATAACTTTATAATAATAAATTGTGATGATATATTGTGTACCCTAATAAAATTTGCCTGAAGATCAGAGAGACAAAGGAACAAGCCACTGCCACATCTCACCTCACCAATTCCACGAATCCTCTGACTGAAATCCTCTGAGTCCTCACCTGAAAAGCTCCAACTGAAAAAGCCTCTAGCTGAAAGGGACGCTTCCTCCAAAAAGCCTTTAATTCCTGTCTTCTCACACCTTTATACCTTTCTCCACCCAACCATCACTTTCTGGGATTAAAGGCGTGTGTTCTTCCCAGTACTGGGATTAAAGGTGTGTGCCACCACTGCCTGGCTCTGTTTTCTCTCCTAGACTGAGTCAATCTCATGTAGTCCAGGGTGGCTTTGAACTCACAGAGATCCGTCTGGATCCCAAGTGCTAGGACTAAAGGTGTGTGCCACCACTGCCTGACCTCTATGTTTAATCTAGTGGCTTGTCCTATTCTCTGATCTTCAGGCAAATTTTGTTAGGGTACACAATAAACCACCACAATAAATTTCACTGTTTATACCACATAACCCTTCCTATTTAGTCAAGTAAGAGAAGCCGACTGACTGCATCCTTCCTGACAGCAGCCAGTGAAGATGTCCATCATGGATGTGCTGCAGTGGAAAGGGACAAGATGCTCATGGACCTCGCTTCCTTCCTTTCTCGGGTGCACAGCTAAGTTAAACTTTCCTACCTCCCCTTGCAGTTAGGTTTGGCCATGTGACAGAATCTCAGCCTTTGGAACATGGCCAAGCCTGGTTAATTAAAGTCACCTCCTTGGCTAGAAGTGAATGACTCTGAGATCCCTAAGAGGAAATGAAGATTCAGGACAGAGGGTACCAGGGTCCCTAACTCACCATGTGGAACCCTGATGCAGACCCACGTCCGTTACTGAACTGCGACTGGGTTATAATGGAGAAATGGCACGTTATACTCTTAAACCAAGCGGTGCACAAGGCCTGGGTTCTGTTAACCTATGAGACCTGACTGTTGAATCTGAAGGATGCTGCAAACATCCTTGTTGTTAAACACACTCATTATTACAGTTTTAAAAGTATTCATGATCTAGAACTCATATCATTCCGATCATTTTATTGGATTTTACTTTATTAAGTACTTCCCTTAAGGTCACATTCAAGGAACTATGGTGTATTGCGGGCATTAACAAACACTTCTTTCCAATGTTGCATTCAGTAACGCCATACTGATAGCTTGAGGTCAACGACAGTGCAGCATTTACACCATGGAAATTGGCAAGCACTGCAAACCGCGCTCCTCTCCACAGAAAAGGTTGAATAATGGCCAGCACATCAATTTAAGATTCACCGGATATGAAAGCAAATACTCTCCAATACACTGACTCTAGAAGAAGAGAACATAATGAAGTGATTCACCTGGTTAAACGGACCTGGGCATGGAGGAAAGGTGGCCTGCATACCCCAGCAGCAGCCAGAGCCATGCTGTCAGCTAGCCATGCTGGTGCTCAGCATGCCCGAATGTGACTTCCCGTATCTGAGGCCCTTGCTCATTTTCAGTGGTGAGATTACCACGACAGGGGCACAGCAAGCGTTGCCGGCTTCCCTGTGGTCTGGGTGATGAGTGAGTGATCATGGGCATAACGGGGTTTCCACCGACAGCCCTGTCCTGAATTAAGGGAGGGAATTTCTCCATGTTTCAACTCTCAAAAAGCAGCGTATCTTTCTGGTCCTGGTTTCTGAACTGGACCTAATGCAGAGAGCAGAGACGCCAAGAAGGTTAGGAGTGCATGGCCAAGGCAAGTCCCGGGCTGCAGGTGTGAGGACAGCAGGCTTTGGGCCAGAGCCTGATCTACAGTGTTTGGAATTCACCAGGTTTGCACATGGCAAAATGATCCAAATAATTATCCTTTGTGGAAGCCATAATATTTCACTTAGAGGAAGGCAGTGGGATCCTTGGGCAGCTCGGCCCTCCTCCACAGGATATAAACTGCTGAAGTAGGCCCCAGAGTGCAGGGCCATTTGCAAGAGACATCGCACAATTCACAGGATGTTTCGTTGCAGACACCGAATGAACTAATTTTGCTAATAGAGTATTTGATTTAATGGCACATTAAAGGGGAAAGGGGAGCGCAGAACACATCCTTCAGCTCCGTGCCTGATGGGTTACTGGAGATATCATAAGCGAGGGAGCCAAATTCTCTCCTGCCTCTCTCGCCCCAGCAGAGGCCGGACATTTTGCAAGTCAGGTTTGGCTCAGCGACCTGGAATAGAAACCTAAGTTCCTCAGGTTCTACACAGAGGTTCGGATGCTGTGGAAGTCACTCAGCCCACACAACCCTGCCCTATTTGCTACAAAATGAATCATCAAAACTTTCCACATCATGCCAGAATAGACACAAATCAAAAGAATCAGGGGCCACTTGGGGACGTCACTTCTCTTCTGAGTCATTTGGTTTGGGTCGTTTGCTCTTGGATTCCTCCTGCCATTTATTTCTGAGGCCCCTGGGGTGTTGGGCTCTGCTCCCGGCTGTTCACACGTGTACCCTGGTTTATTCCTCATCTGTGGTGTCCCCTGGGTGTGAAGTGCTGTTACCATCCTGTTCTTCAGATGAAGAACCCAATGTGTGGAGAGGTGAAATAAACCGATGAAGGTTGCCACTCAGGGCACAGCGGAGATTTCAATTCAGATCCCTCTGATGCCAGAGGCAGGGCTGTAATGACCCTCCCAAAGTGTTGTCTTCTCAGCTCTGTGCTGCAGAACCTACCGCACGCCATCACTCAAAAAAAAAAAATTCCCAAATAAGAACCACAGGTAGATGGATAGATATCTCGATTTTCCCACTGTATATTCAGCCATTCCTTTTCTAGAACTTGCTTGCCTTAAACAACCCAATGGGAATTTTATGGCTTATTTTTTTTAATCAAGAAAATGTTGCTGTCTATCTTTTCCTCCACAAGAGCCAGGTCTCGGCACTAACTAGAAAAGAGAGCGAACCTTGCTTTCAGTTGGTTGGTTTATTACGCAAATGTTCAGAGCCGCCCCACCCCACCCCCACTGGCCCTCTGTAGCTGCAGGGTTGAAACTGCAGTCTGACCTTGGCGGCCCCCTCAGAGGGCTTCCCTTCAGACGTGAGCTGACCTCCGTCGTGTGGCCCCTCACGTCCATCGTGGATTGTCAGGCCCAGCTCATCTCTCGCTCTGTGGCTCACACCTTTGTCTGACCGGCAGTGCACACACCGGCTGTTGTCACTCCCGGCAGACTCCTCAGGACTTTGCATGGGTTACCCTCTCCATCCTTCGGAGCTGTAATTCATAAACCTCGCTCCTGCAGAGTCAACTCAGTGCCAGCTTCTCCAGCCAGGCACGGTGAGGTCTCTACCTCTTTGCTATGTCTAGGCTGGGCTTCACCTCTCTCTGAGCTTATTTCTATCATGGCACTTGTCACACCCCGACCATGAAGACAGGGATGAAGGTCTGTGTACCATCGTGTACTCAGGACCTGACACAGAGACTCACTTTGAATGGATAATAGAATCATCCAGAACGTCTGATTTAATTGGTCAGTGTGGAGTAGGGATGAAGGCCTCAGACCAATCAACACTTGCAGGCCAGCTGACTGAACACATGGGTGACCGTAAGGGTGAATGAACGCACTGGGGCACACCACTTCAGCTTCGACCAGCGGCCACCGCTGCAGGACACGTGTAACTCACTCTGTCCTAAAGAGCCCAGAAGTTGCTCACCAAGTGTCTTGGTCACACGCCACAACAGAAAGCTGGGAATGCCAACAGCCTGTTTGCTAACTTCCTGTCTGACACTAAGACCATAAGAGAGCTCCTACTTTGTCCAGTACCCACGACAGGAATCTTGACTTCTCCCACAAGAAGAAACCTGAAGATGATTGTGAGGTTTTCAATCCCAAACGCAAATGATGTTCCCACAAGAGCCAAACCGGAGGCTCCATCTCAACTTCTCTTTCAGCTAAAACTTCTAGAATCCTTGGTACCAGGGATGGCTGAAAGTACTACCCGATGACCACAGTATCACTGCCATGTGCTAAAGAGCTCATTTGCTGGAGCAGATCACAAATGTCCCCCAAAGGCCTGTGTATAAGAAGATTGGTTCCCAGCTTGGTGCTACTGGGAAATAACGGCATGGCCAGCTTTAGGAGGCATGGCCAGCTTTAAAAGGCATGGCCTGGAGAAACATCTTTGGGTGATTGAGGTACATACCTTCAAAGGGGCCCCTAGCCAATTCCTCTTTACTTCTCTTTTGTTCCCACCCACGAGACTAATAAGCATCCTCTAACGTGCTCTCCCTGGAATGTGCTGTCTCACCATTGACTCAAAGCAACAATACCAGTCACTTGCGCACTGGACCCTCTGACACTGTGGTCTAAAATAAGCCTTCTCTATTTATAGGTTGGTTCTCTCTGGTATTTTGGTATAGTAACTGAAAGCTGACTGATAGATAGCCTAACATAGGCTGTGTCTAAGAGAGAAGCTTCCAGACCTCTGACCAGGTCTGAGAGGCCAGTGGATCCCATCTCATTCTTCTATTATTAAGATCTTCAGGAATGAGAGAGTGGAAGAGGAAGAGAGAGGAGAGAGGAAAAAGGAGAGAGGACCTTTTGTCCTTATTCTGAGGAGCAAAAAGCCAGAAGTCCTACAGAGTTTAGCTTGAGAAGCCCAATTTCACATGCTATAAAATAGTTGGAGATCTCTTGCATTTGAAAAATCACAGCTGCATGTTCTGCCTTCCAGCACCAGGCAGGAGAAATGAGACAAATAAACTCTGAAAATAAATCTGATTCTCGCGGCTCCAGATAGCCGACAAGTGTTCGTCCATCTGCCGCAAGCACTCACACTGTGAATTCATTGATTTGGTAATACTCTCGCATAATTGATTGAGGACCAGGCTGGCTTCTTGCCTCCATGTTTGCTGTCTGCTATCTTCCCAGAATCGCTCTCTTCCCTTTGTGTGCGGTAAAGAAAGGAGAAACCGAAGATCCTTCCGTCGGTTTCAGATGAACTGACACACACCACTGGCTCTCTGCAGTCGGCACAGTGTCGTAGCCCTTGAATGACAGTGATGGTTAATTGTGTGCTTTATTCCAATAAAATATTTCTCTCCGTCTTCACAATGCCGCAGACATCATCTCCACCCTGGCTGTCTCCTTGTATCAGCCAAAGGGCCGTTGACACGCCTGAAGTCTCTCCCTGGGAAGGGTGAGCCTGGCAGCAGCCATGTACTGACACAGAGCACTAACTGCAGAATTGTCATATGAGATATGAGCCCAGGGAATCAAACTGATCCTTCTCCTCTCCGCAGCCGCAACAACCCGTCCGCCTCTCTGCTACTGTGACATTCAGATGTCACCACCATTTCATTAAGTAGAATCAGAACAGCTGTGAGGATTGCTGTTTGGTTTTATAGCACAAAGTAATCATAACTTACTCCACAAAGCAGCAAGCACAGGCGGGTGCAGCTGAGGAGGCCATAAAAGGAGCTCACTGATCAACGTGGGGCTGGTGGGGCTGGTGTAAGATGGGAGTCCCCAACGCGCCACAAGTGAGCCAGGAGCACCTGATCATGAGATAATTTATGATTGGCTATTAATCATAGATCCACCATGGGATAAGTTGAATTCAGTGTCTCATAAACACATACCTGTGGGAGCGAGTGAGATCCTGAGCAAATGTATGCTATTGGTAAGGGCACAACCATGTCAAGGACCCCAGTGCCTTAGCCCCATGGGAACAGCAGAGCCTTCCCTGGATGAGGCTCAGAATGATGGCAAAAGTTTCCTCAGTCTGAGTGCAAATGTTGACAGTGTACTCAGAAAATACGCACCTAGCTTTCTGTCCCCAGATGTTTACAGCCTGAACACCGCTCCCCTACAGAGATGGCTCCTACTGAGATTAGCTACACCTGCCTCCTTATTCAACTGTATGCCATAAACCCTGCCTCCATGCTGTGGGATAATGCTTTTGTACACTGGTTTAATAAAATGCTGATTGGCCAGTAGCTAGGCAGGAAGTTTAGGCAGGATAAGCAGACAATGAGAATTCTGGGAAGAGGAAGGCTGAGTCAGGAGATGCCAGCCCACTGTCCAGGGAGCAGCATGTAATGGCACACAGGTAAAGCCACAGAACACGTGACGACATATAGATGAACAGAAACGGGCTGAGTATAAGTGTAAGAGCCAGTCAGTGGTAGGCCTGAGCTAATGGCCAAGCAGTTTTAATTAATATAAGCCTCTGTGTGTTTACTTGGGTCTGAGTGGCAATGCAGGACACAGGAAAACTTCCAGCTACACCTCCATGTTTATCTGTATGTAATAATGCTGCCTTCTTGTTCAGCTGTATGCAACAACCCTACTTCCCTTGTATAAAATAAACATGCTGATCTTCCAGGGTGCTGTGGTTTCTCCATCTGAGAGCCCAGGCTACCTGATCCCAGCCTTTCTGACTCAGAATTTCTTCATACCTTCATCGCCCCTAGTCACACAAGGATGTGACACATACCTGAATACTAAGAAATAGTTAAGCCTAAGATGGAACAAAGCTCCTGGCCATTCCTAGAGTTGGTGCTTAGGGGACATAGCACCTCCCTTCAGTCCCCATCTCCTAATTGTACTCTTGGTCCCCAGCCCTGACTCACTCAATTCCCCCTGCCCCATATACACACAAACACCGTTTTGAAATCTTGAAGTCGTACCAGCTTCCTAGGAAGGACCAGGGCAGTGTGGCTTAGTGGGTAAGCCACTGTCTTCCAAGAGAGACAGAGCTGGATCTGCATCCTGCCCAAGCCACTTGTTAACTGTGTGTCACTGGGAAAGCCCTCCACACCCTAGCTTACTTGTCTGTACAGTGGCCTTCACGGAGCAACAGATATCCGCTTCATCGCTCCCAACTCCATTCTTCGCCTTGGGGTTCGGGCAGCCAGCCCTCACTATGTCTTCCCCTGCCAGACTTCCTGAAGCACAGACATAATGCCTGTCACAGCCAGCAAGGCTGGGAAGTGAGCTGTGAATGTGTGTTGGTGTATGACTACCCAGGCTCTCACCCCTGGGGTGAAGCAATCCTCTGAAACCCATTTCTGTCATTCCCAGGTTTCCACAGCCAGACCAGGCTGTAGCTAGTCACCATGGTAACTCACTTAACAACAAGTTATGTGTGTGGTGGTGCACCCTTGAGAGGTAAAAGCAGTTCGAGACCAGCCTCAGTTACACAGCAAGCCTGAGGCCAGCCTGGACTATGCAATCTCTCAGAAAGCAACCGCAAAGCCCTGAGGTACTCTACTAACCAGCTCCTTTCTTTGTCTCATTTCTTCACTCACCTGCAACTTCCTGAAACCACCTCGCACCATGTGACATTTGTAGTTTCTGCGTACTACACTCTGACTAAGTGAACTACTTGCTGTCCTCCAGGGTCACAACCCCACATCTCGAAGACAAGCCAGAAAATGTCTTTATCAAAAACATTTTCTCCTTGGCTTCCAGAAGATAATTGGGAATATTTTCATCGAGGAAAAAAATGCCCATAAATAAGTTTCACTTATGTATCCTTGTAGGGACTTACAAGAATTCAAAAACTGAGCAAACACACACTGAAGGCTTGGGGTTCCGTGGTAATGAGATTCCGTGAGTATTAGCGGTTATTAGCAGGAAGGTTGAAGTCGAGAGCTTGTTAGCACATTAAGTTGGAGCAAAGGTGTTAATGAAAGTGCTGTTTGCATTTATTTCTCATCAAAGCTAAATGAAACTGGGAAGAACAGTCAAATCCAGTCCATCTTCAGGGAAGAAAAACAATTCCGAGCACATGAACCCTTTATAGTGAGACAGTAGCCTAGGAATGACAAGTCTTGTGAATTCCATTATTTCAAGTCTGGCTTTGGGGTCAGGTTGCTATGTAAAGCATATTCTGTGTGGCATCTGGAAGCCACATGGAGCCTCACGACGTGGCGGTAGCACTCTGCACAGACTGCCATTTTCCAGGTGGCGGTGCCTCTCTGAAGAGCTACCATCTTTAGGAAGGCTAATCACTCAGAGATGTGTCTCAGGATAGCACTTGCTTCAAGTCCCCCCCCCCCCCCCCCCCCGCCTCCCGCCATGTCATCAGTTCAAAGTCAGACCCATTTCAAGGCTGATGGGCCAGGCCATCCTTGGGGAGAACTCATGATCCCTTTTCTGTTCATGTGAGGGATTTAGGAATTCTTGGGGGACAGCATCTGATTGGAGCCAATGAGGCTGGTACAGAGCTTAAGGGATGTTGACAAGCCTGCTCTGGGGTGTCGTAGGATTTTCCTCCTCTGGTGCCCTGGGCAGTCGTGACTTGCCCCTGGAATCGAGCACTTCAGAAACTTGCCTCTTTATGGTGGCAATCTGGTGTCAGACCCAAGCCCTTCATAGTGGAAGGTGTTTACACTTGAAAGCGTATTTTGATATAAAGGCTGTGGAAACCCCTTTCTTCCCGTTTCTTTGGAGACTCACCAAACAGAGACCTCAGGCTGGCTGCTTCCTGCCTACTTCATTCTCCCACTCAATCCATTTTCACTGAGCAGGAGACACAAGCAGTGAAGCCAATATAGTTTTATTGGATCCAATGTACTGCCACTAAAACAAATATATGTACACTCAGGCCAATACACTTTTATTAAAACAAATAGAATTTAATTCAAAGCAGCATTCAATACGTTTTCTCCAAGCAATGAAATTAAGCTTTACCAGTACTTCTGCTCAATATGTTTTCCCAATCAAATCTATTTGAGCAAAGTGAAATATATTTATCATAGATAACACATTTTTATTAAAAATAAATTCACTGAAACCAAGTTTCCCTTTGAACTGATAGATAGAAATTCTAGCCAATTGTACAATTAGATCATAGAAACAGATGTATTTTTACTTTAGCAAAAAGCATTTCTATTCAGAGCCACTTTGAAACACACTAATGAATAATAAAAGTTACTATGACATGTCTTCAGTGAAGTATTTCCCCAAAAGTATGTCCTCTGGAATTGAAGATCTAGATCTACCACATAGGTGGAAAAAGTCTTTAAGTAGTTAAGAGAGAAAAGAATAGTTCTGGAATAGGATTATAATAAATTCAGATATTTACTGACTAAATATTTATTCTATCTATATGTACTTGGGAGTAAAATTTCTGGGTGTATGCAAATTCATTAAGACACGTGCGGGGATATTTTTCAGTTGTGTGTGCTACCATACCATGCTATTGAGAGCAATCTTCCTTATCAGAGTTTGAAAAGGTATTATCCAGGGCTAGTGTTGCATCTCAGTCGGTTGAGTGCTTGCCTGGCATGCACAATGCCTTGGGTTCAATCCCCAACACCCGGTATCCTGGGCATGGTGGCACACACTGTAACCTCAGTATTCAAGAGCTGGAGGCAGGAGGATCAGAAGCTCTAGGTCATCCTCAGCAACACTGAGTTTGAGGCCAGCATGGGCTGAAGAAAGCTTTCTCTGAGTATCTTTCTCTTCTAATCTCCATTATACATTATAATATATTATGTATATTATCCATTCCCATGTATCTGAATTAACTAGGGACTGTCATGCAAAACCAGGCCTGGATGGAGTAGAAGGTGGAGAGCTTGTGTGGCCATTGGAGAGAATTTCAATCTTAGTGCCTAAATTATAAAACAATTAAACTATTCCAGAGGACCAGAGAGAAGAACAACTTTCAAATGCCACCCACACTTTGGAGAGCAATGAACTCAATTAAAAAAAAAGTGTGCAAATGTGTACCACCTCTTTGCAGACCCTTGGGCAGAAAAACACATCTAGAGAAATGTTGCCTACTCACTGCCTTCCTCCACAATGACCCCAATACTCTGTACTCTATTTTGAACTTTCCCTGGGGCTGTAGAACCTGGGGACAGAAGCAAAGGACTCTCCCCGTTTTGTTAAGCATTCCAGAAAATGTTCTTTAAAATGTTCTTTAAAAATGGTGGGTCCCTGAAATCACTTCCTTCCCACCTAGAAAAGTCCACAGAGATTATGCACCTAGGTCATTAGGTAACTGATTCACAAGCTTCTTAGCTCTGCTGGCTTTGAATGGGCTGGACTCCCTCTCACAAACACAGTGGGTCATGGGGGATGCCTAGGTAATGGTTGTTTAAAAAGATGAGACATTAGAAACCCAAACAGCTGGCACCCAGTGGTTTGTTCAACTACAATAACATCTTCCCAATGTATTCTATAGTATTACCATCAACAGAATATGTTTCAGGAAGGGAAAATGGTTCCAGTGTGTAAGATGGAGCTACCAAGGCAGAAGAGACCATGAGACCAAAGAAAGAGGCAGACTAACCCAACATGGTTCAATTTTAATTTATCAAGGACTCATAAACAAAAATGTGTGCTAGCAAACTTCAAGACCTCTGCATCCCAAACCCCAGGGAGGTGCTTTATATGTTAAATCAAAGATGGGCTGCAGCCAACCAGAATGCATCTGACCTGTGCCAAAATCGTTTCCTATGGATAACATCAGTTAAAACGCTGAACATGCCAGCAGTCCACGTGTTCGTATCTCCCCCACAACTCTGCTCCATGGGGTCTGGGGTGACCAGGCG
Source organism: Peromyscus melanophrys (assembly GCA_902168415.1). Taxonomy (NCBI): domain Eukaryota; kingdom Metazoa; phylum Chordata; class Mammalia; order Rodentia; family Cricetidae; genus Peromyscus; species Peromyscus melanophrys. The sequence continues at coordinate 702 of CABHPR010151308.1, read as the reverse complement.
GGAAGAGAGCAGTTCCAATCAAGATGGCTGCACTGGATCCCTGTGCAGTCATTTGAAGTGACTGGGATAGTTCATTGAGTGGGAAATATCCACGGTATATTATTAAATATTTAAGGAATCGTGTAGTAGCTTTTGTCTTTGTAAAATAGACAGGAGCGTCTATATACAGGCAAAACTTAAGGATAGAACACTAAAACGGTAGAGTGGTTAAATGAATGGTAAGATTATAAATATCATGCTCTCTCTTTTCCATGTTTTATAAATTTGCTACATAGAGCATGTGATCCTTTTGATATAGGAAAAATACTTTTAAAGCAATTTTTTCAAAAAAATTGATATTAGATAAATTAATAGGTGACTGAACCTTGGGTCAGCATGAGCAATTTAAATTCTGCATCCCCTCAGAAAGGTCCACATCCATGCCCTGGTCTGTATCTTTTTCCTGGATGGTATTACAAGGCTTTCTTCAGCGGGTCACCCAAATCTCAAACAAGAGCCTGGGTAAAACTCTCCTTTTCTGTCCCAGGAAATGCTATGGTTGGCCCAGAAGCTGCGTATGTGTGGTTTCATCAGACAGTGGGTTCTATGGTGTTCATAGCAGATTTTCTCGATTTCCTTTTGCCCTCTGCTGCTTTTCCTTTTGCCCTCTGCTGTTGTCAGATAACCACTACATTAAATTCACTCTTTTTCAGTACCTTCCCA
>CABHPR010151307.1:55487-83677 GCA_902168415.1 Peromyscus melanophrys | reverse complement strand
TTTCCTTCTAAGCACAAGGATCTGAGCTTAATTTCCAGAATTCATGGATAAAGCTTTGAGTGATGATGTTTGGAGAGGGGAGCTACTGGGAACACGAGGCAGAACGTCTATCTTAATTGGTGAGTTCTAAATCAGTGAAAGACTAGTATCAAAAAACAAAAGAAAACAACAAAACAAACAAACAAACAAATGAATGAATAGTACTTGAGGAATGACAGCAGCAACTGTCTTCTGACTTCCGTATGTGTACATGCACGTGTACTGGCTCTCTCTCTCTCTCTCTCTCTCTCTCTCTCTCTCTCTCTCTCTCTCTCTCTCTCTCTCTCTCTCTCTCTCACACACACACACACACACACACACACACACACAAACACACTAAATAGTTCTTGTACTTCAGTAGTTTAAATAGTGGGGTGGGGTGGGTAAGGTGTTGCTAAATAATCTTAAACACATGAAAACAAACTTTTCAAATTAAAATGTTCACATCAGTTTTTTGGCCCTTTACTGGAACTAAAACTTTCACTGCTTTGGACTGATTAGAATCATTATTAATTAGAATCATTAAGAGTAAACACAGAAGTCTGCATTGACATCAGCCATCCATTAAGCATGAGATACTGAGTAATTCATTTAATATTTTTAACAAAATATTGATAGTTTCATAGGTACTTAGTAGAATGCTTGTAAATCAGCACATGTATGAATGAAGAGGAAGATACACCTTACAACCCTGGTTGTTTTTACACATGACACTGTGTTTTAGGTGTAGCAGTATCCTGTACATTTCAGTTAGAAAATAATTTTCTTTTGGAGTTCTGTGAGACATGGTCTCTCTGTGTAACACTGGCTATCTCACTATCCTGTGACTTGCTATGTAGTCCAGGCTGATCCCAAATTCAAAAGTTGTGCCCCTGCTTCCAGAGTGCTGAAATTAAAAGTGTTCAACACCACATCAGGCAGAGAATATATTTTTAAAGGGAATTTTAATTTTCATGGTATACAATATATTTCTGCTAGGTTCTATCAGCAGATTATAGATAAATATTCTCTTTAAATTAAAGATTAAAGGTCTTTTAATTTTGCTAAACTTTTGGATTCCTTTTCTCTTAGAAGGAGATGCCATCTGGGATTGAAGATGTAATCTACCAATGCCCAGTCTCCTTTTTAGAGCTTAATTACACGTAATGTCCTATTTCTGCTTTCATTGTAGCAATATAAAATTCATATTTTCTGAAGAACTTTTACTTAAAGTATTATTAATGCATAATGTGAATTTTTCCTTTCCACTAACCTTTTCCAAAGTATGAAACTTCATTGTAGGTTCAAACACCCTAAGTGAAATTTTCCTACTGATTATTTTTCATTTAATTATTCTTTAAAAATAGTGTACACACCTGTTGCAAAACTTTAAGCAATAAAAGGTAAGATTATTCATTACCAGGTTTAATATAAAGTGTTCTTGTAATATAATAGCTGTTCTTTTGTTTGTTTGTTTGTTTTCTGTTTTTTGTTTTTTAGAGACAGTGTTTCTCTGCGTAGTTTTGTGCCTTTCCTGGAACTCACTTTGTAGACCAGGCTGGCCTCGAACTCACAGAGATCCTCCTGCCTCTGCCTCCCAATTTAATCTGGGATTAAAGGCATGTGCCACCACCGTCCGGCTAATAGCTGTTCTTAATTGAACAAATACAGATGGTATTATCCTCATTAAAATCATAATACATTGGGTATTTACAAAGGGTCCCCCTAATATCAGATGTTGTCATGAACATTATTAACATTTAAATAATTTATTTTATATTGAAATAGTAAATTCTTTTTATATTAAAATATAAATACAAATTTGTATTCTATTAAAGTAAACATAGCACACACACATGCACATACACACACAGACAGCTTCCTCATTAGTTCATCATTTTTTTTCTACTTGTCTGCCCTTCTGTCTGTGTACCTTATGTTTTTTGATTGAAAAGGATGGTGAATAACCCTACAAAGTTACATTGTCTTAAACTCAGAAATAGTTATGGCCCCTGTGTTCTGTAGAGTAAATCCCAATTTTTTTTCATTTTCTCATTACAGTTACTAATTTTCAATTATTTCTTTCATCTGCTGACAAAAGCCATAGGGAGCCTACCAGAACCATACTACTGAGGATGAGGGAGAATTTGCCTTGGAGGAGGTGGGGATGGGAGGGTGTGTTGGATGGGAAGGCTGGGGGGGCAGGAGGAGGGAGAAGAGGGGGATCTGTGGTTGGTATGTATAAAAAAATTTTCTTAATAATAAAAATAAAAAAATGGTCATATCAAAAAAAACAAAGGGCTCTTTCATGGCGAATCTCATGTTATTTATGGTTTTATCAATTTCAAAAATAACAATGAAATAATTACCACTTAATGTCTATTAAGTGGTAGTTTATATAGAGGTTAAATATTAAATTTGAAGTTGTAGAATTAAAGTTTTATTCTTCAAATATATATGTATATACTATAACATACACCCATATATTCTAATAATCTAATAAGCCATATCAATTTATATTCATATTTTGTTATTAATATTTTATATATTAATATAAGCATATACTAATAAATCAAAGAAATATATTTATATGATTTAATGGAATACAGAATATCATATATATGTGTGTATATGTGTGTATGTGTGTGTATTTATAGTATTTATATGCTCTATTTGGATATTTTCTAGGCTGTGGTCCAGCTAATCAAACAATGGCTGCCTATGAATGGAAAGTCCAAGAATCCAGCTGTTAGATTCTACTGTCCTCAGTAGGGTCCTCAGTCCATGAGGTTGCATGTCTCAATCGTTCTCCAGTATATGCTGGAATCCTAAATAAGTAGACTCTGATGCCAATGAAGAAATGGTCTTGCTAGAAAAGAGCGGGCAAGCAGGCAAAGAATAAAAGGTTCCTTTGTCCATGTCCTTACATAGGTTTCCAGTAGAAGGTATGACCCAGATTAGATCTGGATTAAAGGCATGATTTCCTATTTCAATGATCCTTATTAGAGGTGCATCTTCCTATTTCAAATACCAAGAAAAGAAAAAAAATAAGAGGAAAGCTTGTATGCTTAGTAAATAATAATTGAGTACATAGAGTTCTTTTTTTACAATATTTTATTAATTATTTAAGAATTTCTTATAATGTATTTTGATCCTATTGTACTGGCTAGTTTTATGTCAACTTGATACAGGCTATCATCATCTGAGAGGAGGAAAACTCAATTGATAAAATATCTCCAAAAGATCTGGCTGTAATCAATCCTATAGTGTATTTTCTTAATTAGTGACTTTTTGGGAAGAGTCCAGCCCATTTTGGGTGATGCTATACATGTGATGGTGGTCTTGTGTTCTGTAAGAAAACAGGATGTGCAATTCATGATTAGCAAGACAGTAATCAGCACCCCTTCATGGTCACTTCACCAGTTTCTGCTCCAAGGCTTTTGCCCTGTTTGAGTTCCTGTCCTGACTCCATTTGTAATGTGGAAGCATAAGACAATAAACGTTTTCCTTCCCAAGTTGCTTTGGTAATGGTGTTTTATCATAGCAATAGTAACACAAATTAAGAGAATATTCACACTGATTCCTTCTAAGTCCTCCCAGATCTATCACTACCTCCTGAACCTGCTCTTAATTTTATGTCTTTTATTTTTTTTCTCCTGCTGGTCTTGTTTGTACTGTCCATATAATCTTGAGTGTGTGTAGCTATCACTGAAGCATTGTCTCCACACCAGGAGCCCCTCCCTTAAGGCAAATTGACTTTCCCACTACAAGAAGCCATCGGCTGTCAATTTCTCTTCAGTCAGAGGTGGTAGTGGGGTCATAAGTTTCTCTCACCTCCATGCTACCTTGGTGACTGGCTTGATCTTGTATACGTTTGTACAGGCAGCCATAGATTGTGTGAGTTCATGACTATAGCTGTCCTGTCATGTTCAGAAGAGAGTTATTCTCAGGTCATCCACAACCCGTGGCTCATATAATCTTTCTTCATGGTCTTCTTAGTAGTATTTGACCCTGGAGGAAGTATGATATCGATATTGCTCTCATTTGAGGCTAGGTACTCCATTGACACTTAGTATCTGTACTTTGGTGAGTTGTGACTTACTGCATTAACCAAATCACTGCACCCAGAAACTTCTCTAAGGATGACTCTGAGATGCATTAATCTATGGGCACAGAGATGGGAATTTAGAGAACAATTTTAAATGAGCTTCATTTGGCAAACTACCAGTAGGAAGGTTCTCAAAGGTGGCCTGGGAGTTTCCTAACCACAGATTCTTGTCCATACCTATGTTTTCTCCGGTGGAGTGGGTCTTAAATTCAATGAAAAGGCAGTAGTTTGTCACTATAACATTCAAGCCACCATTGTAGCCATGGGCATATTTCACCACACCAGACATTATTACAGTCCAAGCATACATGGCTTGGTAGATCTGTGGATGGCTTTCCACCCAACAGCCCTAGTAGCAACTCCCAGTACACTGAACACTATGATGAATCTCCTGATTTCTCTAAGTCCTGTGACCAAATTGTGTGTTGTCTTCAGCAACAGAGGTTTTGTTTTTGTTTTTGTTTTTGTTTTTTTTGTGTGTGTGTGTTTTGTGGGTTTTTTTTGTGTTTGTTTTTTGAGACCAGGCTGGCCTCAAACTCATAGAGATCAGCCTGGCTCTGCCTCCCAAGTGCTGGGAGGTGTGTGTCACCACCGCCTGGCTAACAACAGAGTTTTGCTATTAAATTCTGGTGAGCAACCAAGAAAATTGGCTAAAGCCTGCATTTTTAAATTATTTTTTATTTTTATTTTGTGTGGATGGGGAGGGATTATAAATGATAGAACACCCTGTATCAATAACTTGAGGATAACCCTACATTTAGCACTGGGATTTTTATTTAGCAACCTATGGCTTCTGAAAGTGATAATATCCCCCCCCCCCCCCCGCATAGGGTAATTCCAAATAAACACTGTTATATTGATATATGTATAGTTAGGAGGCTTATACAACAGTCTATATTTCTGTGGCTTTTCCAAACATCCTTAGTGCTAGTTCTCTCCCAGTCCCAATTCTGCTCTATCCTATCATCTGTTTCTCCAGCTAAACTTCCTTCCCATTATCCTTTACTGCTGTGGAAGGCTGAGGAGACACTGCCAGCCACCACCATGACAAACAGCATGTGAAGATGCCAGTAAGCCACAAGCCATGTGGCAAGGTATAGATTTATAGAAATGGATTAATTTAAGATATAAGGACAGTTAGCAAGAAGCCTGCCACGGCCATACAGTTTGTAAGCAATGTAAGTCTCTGTGTTTACTTGGTTGGGTCTGAGCGGCTGTGGGACTGGCGGGTGACAGATTTGTCCTGACTGTTGGCCCGGCAGGAAAACTCTAGCTACACTTTACTCTTTCATTTATTCTGTATTCTATTATCCCTGTCCCTTAAGATCATTTGTCCCCTTCCCATTTATAGTCCCTTTCTTACTTATTGGATTCTTTAGGTATTTCAAGTTAAAAAAAAAACAAATATAAACAATAAAGCTAACATCCAATGTAAGTGAGAACATTTGATATTTGTTTTTCTAGGTATAATGTTTTCAATTTCCACTCTTTTACCTGAAATTTCATAATCTGATTTTTCTTTATAGTTGAATAAAATTCTATTGTGTATTGAATTTTTTGAACAGAGTCACCTAGCATGAGTTCATTAACACATATGTTAATTCTAAATACTTTATATTAGACAATACTTATGTTAATCAATAGACAATCATTATTGGTATTCAGTTTTGGAATAAAAACTGAATATAAAGAATATTATTTAAAATTACAAATATACAATAATTATACAATTTCTGATTGCAAAATGCATTGCTTACTGGAGAAGATAAGCCAGTTGCTGTGGGATATCTTTCCGTATGCTGTGAATATGTGTTGCTCTGATTGGTTGATAAATAAAGCTGTTTGGCTTATGGCAAGGTAGCTTAGAGGCAGTGGGAAATCCAGGCAGATATATGGGGAGAAGAAATGAAAGGAGAGAGACACCAGCCTGCTGCCCGAAGCAAGATATGAAAGTCCTGGTAAGCCACGGACTGCTAGCTGGATGAGACTGGAGGAATCTTTCCACTACAACCAGTGGTCTGTAATATTGTTTCACTATATGATATATCTCATCCTGGTATCAAATAGAAAAATAGTGCATGGAAGTTTCAAGCTTCACTGACAGTGTGGAAACGAGTATGCCCAAAATATGAAACTACACTGTATTGTAGGATCTGTGAATAATTATACTTTTAAAGAAAAATTCTATTTCTGATTTTAAATTTCATTTTTGTTAGATGACAGTCTGCTACGATGAATTTCCCTGGAAAATTTCCAACTTACAAATTTCACCTTTATAAGAAACATATGAATATGCTCTTTAAGTATTCAGAACTGTAATTAAAATGAACAGTAGGAAAGATGGTGACTACTATACATCAAGGACTCAATTGGGCAGTCACTCTGCAGTTCATGAAATTTTCTGTAGAATTGTATTTCATAATTGGCTTCTATTTTACTCTTCCTGTTATTTGCTTTCATGAACTTGTCACCAAAGTTGTGAGAAACTTTATACTAAATGATTTCATTTTATCTAGTAAGATTCTTTAGTCAAGTAGTCACCTTTATCATAGCTCATTTTATTCAGTATGTGATCTATAGAATATCATGTGAACCAATAGAGTTATTTCTTGGTGACTTAATTACCAAGTATCCCTGTGTAGTTTAAATGCCTATGCATGAATTAATCTGAAATGTCTGACTACTGTTTGTAGGGAAAAAAACTTCTTTAGGAAACAAAACTAAGTTACCCAGTCCAACTGAGTGTCCTACTTATAACAGTAGAAGTTGAAAACACATCTCATGTCTAATGGGTATTAGTTAAATATTATGAGTGCTCAGCATTTTCCACAGTGTTTGAATGTATAGGACATGTATAATACTGTGAATCATATGTCTAAAAAGTAAAAACAAAGTTCTGACAATACCATTTAGATATGCCTCATTAAAAATCTTAAGGCAGATAAGGAATAAACTAAAGAAAGAGCCTGGTAGAATCCATGTCCAGTTATTCTGGTCTGTGAAGTCATAGGTTACATCAGTGTCATGGGGCTGAGCTGCACTACCATTTTCTCTTCCTATATACTTTACAGTCCAAATTAAATTCTCCAAGATGAATTGTGGCTCATGCAGTACTTAATATTAATTATTGCTATGCTAGTATAATATGGGCTAAGTTCTCCTAAAATAGGAAAAAATATTCTTCTTCACAGCAGAATAGCACTCTTTTTGTACATATACTCTAGCTTTTAGTGTTAACCTCAGTCCACTCACTACACAGAGAAATTTCTCTGGTGAAGTCTGAGAGCAGCACTGACCTATGGCAATAAGAGCACAAATTTAGAAGGTGTTTGATACTGAGCTCATTTAGTAAAAGCACCAGAGCAGGTTTATGTTTAGAAAAGTTCCATCTTCAGGATAGAAAGTTCATTTTTCTCCTATATTCTTGTCAACATTTACTGTTTTTCTTTTTGTGTTTATAGACGTTATAATTGGCATGAAATGGAATCAGCTTTTGTTGTGAGAACAATACAATCTACAATACCAGTCCTCTAGATTTAAAACTTCTAACTTTTGTATAACAGAATACAATAGAAAAGAACTATTTCAAACATTATGTTTCTATTTTCACGTAAATGCTGTTAATTCTTGCCAGGATTGACAGTTTCATTTTATTTATGTATTTATTTGATCAGACTGACCTTATCATAGTTCTTCAAATCTATCTTTCATGTTGTTAAAAATTGCTTCATTATATTTAATTCTTTCTGGTCATAAGGTGATACACTCTTGCTGACACAGTAAAGTTGAAAAGCAGTGTTTCCAGTAGGAAAGTTTAAAATTTCCAAATTACAGGAAGTCATTACTGAAATATGACAGAATCCACGAGAAGTGGTACCTATCTATCAGAATAGAGTTAACGCGATGCCAATGGAAATTTTGAATAGGTATATGCTATCCATTGTCATACCAAACCCAAAATGACTCAAAATATGGCAAGAGCTTATTTTATTTTATTTTTAAATATTTTTTCTCAACACATCCTGGAAAGAGCAGACTTTCTAGGAATATCCACCTAACATGGCAAAAAAAAAATGCAATAAGACTGGGCACAAACTCTCATATCAATGCTAGGCAAAGCAACCCAGTAGGAGGAAAAGTGTCCCAGGAGCAGAGAATCGAGTCAGAGATACACCCCACCACCACTGTCCGGAGTCCCCCATGAGCACCAAGCTACACAACCATAACATTAACAGCATATTTATGTGAAGATTACTTGGTGATTTGGGCTAGTGAAAAGGAAGGCAGAAACTGGACTACAGCTCATCGATTTCACTGTGATCTATCTTCCTCCACTTAAGTTCTGCCCTGGGAGGTTTGTCCCATTCATTTGTCAGCAATTACCAACTGCAGTTTTATTTTAATCTCATGTATGCTGGAGATAAGGAGGAGGAGATTATAGTTCTGAGTGGTTTTTAACTATTAGAGCTAACATTTTCCCCACTTACCCCATTTTTCTCAACTTTGGTTACTCAAGTTTTGAAATTTCTCCCATCATTTCATCCTAGTTTTATCTAGTACAAATTGGAATGTTGTTTCTCACTATTCTTTGTAATCACTTCTACTAATCTGTGTTTGAGAAATTATAAATTCTATTTGGTTAAGCATATATACTCTTATTTTTCAATATGTCATGGAATTAAAATATATTTTCAATAGTTGTTGTATTGATCAATGCCATCCTTAGTAGCTTAAATTCATCCAAGATATATACATGTATACACACATATATACTTATAAATATTATATATAACTTTATGTAAATATAAAATAATTTGATTCCTCAAGGTTTCATCAAACAGCCTTGATATCATCTGTCATTCTTCTCTCCTTCTTCTTTATTAGCCAACTCCCTTTACCACTAGGGGAGAGATCTTCTCATTATTCTGTTTTGAAATTTATACAACCTATATCTTGCTATTGTCTTCCAAAGTCCCCTCTCTACTGAAATAGTCAATTTATACTTTTCTGGTTTCTGTGGTAAATCCAAGTTGTATATTCATATCTGATAACTTAGAGGTAGGTACTACAGATGAGAGAGAGCATGCAGCATTTAACTTTCTGGTTCTAGGTTATATAACTCAATATAATCTTTTTCAGTTTATCCTACTACCCGCAAATTCAAGAATTCATAGTGCTTTACACTGGAATAGTATTCTACTGTATATAAGTACTACATTTTCACTATCCATTTGTCTCCTGAGGAACATTTAGGTTGTTTTCCTGGCTATTGTGAATAGGGCAGTCAGGAACATTTCTGAACAAGTACCTATGATATAGGATATCTGTTCCTTGGAGCATATGCCAAAGAGTGGTGTGGCTGGGTCATGTGGTAGATTTATTTTTATATTTAAATGACACTCTATACTGATTTTCAGATTGGTCACTCAACCAATCTGCATTCCCAACAACGGTGAATGAGGGCTCCTCTTTTTCTACAATTTTGCCAGCAGTTTTTGGTCTGTTTTTGTTGATTTTGGCCATTCTACTGGGGTGAGATGAAATCTCAATGTTGTTTTATTTACCTTTTTTTAATTGCTGAGCATGATGATCAGGGTAGTCCAAGTTAATACTAACAATATATATTATCAATGTAGTCTTTGGTTGCCTCTTAGGGATTAGGAATAGGCCCCTAATGCTAATGACACAAAATATATAGGACACACAGCTCAGATGAATCAAAGTAGATCTGACCTGAAAGTTTCTTTCCTATGATTTAGATTGTATGGTTCCAGAAAATACAAAGCAAGCTGCCAAAAGAGGGCAGCAATTAAACAGTCCTTCCCAGATTCAACACCTATGCACCATGACAATTACCAGCATGGCAAGATATTCATAAAGGTTCAATAAATAGCACTCACATGTTTTTGGCAAGGAACAGCTTTCTAACTGGACTTAAGATGCACTACTCAACAAGAGGGAAATCATGCCCAATACTGAAAATTTAGCCAGCTTCCAAGGTAATGAACCTTGGCAAAAATATCTATGACTATCTCTTTGCTAGCCAAGTATAATTTCTTAATGTATTCTGAATCTTATTCATATACCCATATGTCAATGTAGCTATCATCCCTCATCAAAAAAAGCTGTTCTTCAAAGCAAATTAAGACCTTCACAGAAAAACTCAACAGGACACAATGCAGAAATTAACAGATATGGGGAGCCCAGTCTCAATGGATGAATCTACATCATATCTACGGCATCAATGGCTCAGGGAACATTGTGAAAGAGGAGGAAAGAAGCTTGTAAGAGTAAGAATGCCAGGAAGTTTGCTGTGAAACTGTCTCTTCTAGAAATGGCTGCATTAGCAAGACTGGAACAATAACAATATCAATGGACATGTTAATGTGGAAAGGGAAATTTTGTAGGATCCTACCTTTAGATAAAGAACTATAGGCAACTAATGAGTGCAGGAAAGGTAGAATTAGCCCCTCCCAAGGGGTCCCCTAATTGGTTGTCCAGTGTAGAGCAGTCAGCCTGGAAACTATACACTCATAAACAACAAAAATAAAACAGACTTAGCAGGTGTATGTGTATTTATGTGTGTATGTATATACATATATATATGTGTATGTGTGTGTGTGTGTGTGTGTGTACATATATATGTCTATACACACATGGAACAAATATAATAAAAACGAGGCTATCTACTTGATGTTGGGGAACATTGGAAGGATTTTTAGAAGATAGCAAAGAGTGGCTGGAGGAAGAAAAGCTAGGGGAGAGTGATATAAGTCTACTTTGATTAAAACATTTACATATACATTTAATAAACTCACATATAAATATATATAATCTCACAGTTGGAGATATATCCAGGAGTAAAGAATAAGCATAGCTCCTTCAGAGAACATTAGTTAAGTCCCCAGGATCCACACTGAGCAGTTAACAACTGCTTTTAGCTTCAGTTCCAAGGTATATGATATCTTTTTCTGGTCTTGGCAAAACATCACTCATACATATAAATACACATTTTAAAGTCATATATACATGTATTTACATTTTATTAAATTTTTAATTTATTTTGCATACCAACCACAGTTTCCCCTCCCTCCTCTCATCTTCCTCCTTCCCCCCACCCTCCTTTCTACCCCCCATCCCCTCCTTAGAATGGGTAAGGCAAAGCTTCCATGGGAGTCAACAAAACATGGCATACCAAGTTGAGGCAGGACTAAGCTCCTTCCCACTGCATCAAGGCATCCCACCATAGGGAATAGGTTCCAAAAAACCAGCTCATGTGCCAGGAACAGATATTAGTCCCATTGCTAGGGGCCACAAACAGATCAAGCTACACAACTATCACCCACATACAGAGGGCTTAGATTGGTCCTATGAAGGCTCCCTGGCTATCAGTCTAAAGTCCCTGAGCTCTCACAAGCTTGGATCAGCAGTCTCTGTGAGTTTTTCCTTGCTCATATAATCTCTCCTCCCTCTCTTCAACTTGACTTCTGGAGCTCGTCCCAGTGCTTTGCTGTGGATCTCTAGCTCTACTTACATCAGTTATTGGATGAAGGTTCTGTGATGAAAATTAGGGTAGTCACCAATTTGATTACAAGAGAAGGCCAGTTCAAGCACCCTATCCACTACTGCTAGGAGTCATAGATAGGGTCATCCTTGTGGATTCCTGGGAGTTTCCCTGGCACCAGATTTCTCCCTAAACCCATAATGGCCCCCTCTATCAAGATATCTCTTTCATTGTTCTCCCTCTCTGTCCCTCCCCCAACTAGGTCATCCTAATCCTTGATGTTCCCATCCCCCATCCCCTCACCTCTGTCTCCTCCCAACCCCCAGTTTACCCAGGAGATCTCATTTATTTCCCCTTCCCAGGATAATTCATGTGTCCCTCTTAGGGTCCTCCTTGTTACCAAGCTTCTCTGGTGCTGTGAATTGTAGCCTGGTTATCATTTGATTTACATTTAATATCCATTTATGTGTGAGTACATACCGTGTACTTTGTTTGTTTGTCCTTCTGGGTCTAGGTTACCTCACTCAGGATAATTTTTCCTTAGTCATCAAGGAAATGCAAATCAAAACACCTCTGAGATTCCATCTTACACCTGTCAGAATGGCTAAGATCAAAAATACTGATGACAGCTTATGTTGAGAAGAATGTGAAGTAAGAGGAGCACTCTACCACTGCTTGTGGGAAACTTGTACAGCCACTTTGGAAATCAATATTGTAGTTTCTCAGAAAATTGGGAATCAATATACCTCAAGATATTAGTGATACCACTCTTGGGTATATACCAAAGGATGCTCAGTTATACCACAAGGACACTAGCTCAACTATGTTCATAGCAGCTTTATTTGTAATAGCCAGAACCTGGAAACAACCTAGATGGCCCTCAACTAAAGAATGGATAAAGAATATGTGGTACATCTACACCATGGAGTATAACTCATCGGTTAAAAAAAAACGACCTCATGAAATTTGCAGGCAAATGAATGGAACTTATAATATTTATAAATGACTTGGAATTGGAGAAGAGGTGGGCATATGTGTCTTGTCTAATTATAATTCTAAATACAGTGAAGAAAGCTCAGTGATCATATACTAAAAATAAAAACATCCTTTGTACTACACATTTTCTGATTTTTTTAAAAATTTTATTTATGTGTACTTACTCTAGAAACCCTTGGCAATGTCTCCAAACTGGGTTTGAGGTTGAACACCTGCTCTTTTAGAACTCCCTTATAATAATAATAGGCAGACTCTAAGTTAATTGCTCTTTTTGTTTTCTTTAATTTTTCTTGTTTTTACTTACTTAAAGGCAGGGTAAAACTATATAGCCAAAGGTAACCTGAAACTCAAGGCATAAAGACTTGTGTGACATCACGGCACTCTTCCTCCCTCAACTCCCCAAATGCTTGTATAATAGATGAGCATCAACACATGCAGCTCTCAGTTGTCTTTTAATCACCTTGAACTGATTTTCTTTTCCATAGCATAAATGCTTAATATGTACTTAAAATGATACTTAATATTTGATAGATAGAAAGTGAATTAGAGAAAAAATTACATTAATGAATTTATCTTTAAGTGCTGTGTTCATATAAATTATTCAATTGTGTTGTTCATGTAGACACAACACTTGGATCTTGCTTTAAGAGAAAAATGTTTTTGAATAACTCAGAATACTGCATTTGTGTGACCACAGCATCTACAGGATAGGCTTCATCTTATGGGCTGACATCAGTTCCTCTGAGAAGGCTCCAGCCAAGGTCTGTGAAAGGTGTGCAGACTAGCGACCAAAGATGCCTCTAACTGGCCAACTTTGACAAGGAGCATCAACTGTGTATGTGAGGTGTGATCAGGTCTAGGCCGTGGACTAAGCCTGACAAGTCCTGCTCTACTTCCCTTGTTTTCACAAGGGCTTGAGTGGGTTTATATCGGTCCATTCTGGTTCCTCAAATCTTGTGTTTCACTGAAGACATTGCCCCAGTTAAAATATGATGCTACCAATCCTCACTTAATATCTATTTCCAGAATCAATAATTAATAAAACTAACTGGTGTAAAAGAAAAGAAAAAAAAGGATCTGCAATCACACATGAACTTCAAACGCCTTTACAGCTGAAATTAGTGCACGTGGCTGACAAATGTTCACCTCTGAATTGAAAACCACCTGTCACTTTCATGGTTCAGATAGCCATTGCTAAATGCAGGACTTCTCTTGCTCACAGTTTCTTCAGCTTTGCTCACTTCTTCAACATTGATTTATTTTGTAGGTTGAACAATTATATCTATGTTGCTATTCATTTTGTCTAAGAACATTGTTTTTATTACTTCATTAGAGATACCTTAGTTTCCTGTTATAAAGACAAGTTAATCTTAGATTTTTTTTCTGAAATGTGTGCAGTTTCACACTAATATTTGGATTTTAATTTCTCAGAAACATTAACAATTTCTCTATTATTATGGTCATAATTCTTGTGATCCTGTCACATGGAGAATTTTGTTACACAGATCAAAAATTGGAACCCAACCACAGTCTCTATAATTGTATCCATTTTTTTTTCAAATTGAAAACAGTTTTTTAGAATTGCTGAGCAGAATTTGCTTAGGCCTAGAAAACAGGAATTCTGTAGATAAAACCAAAGCAAATCAAGTTAGCTAAACTTCAAGATATTTTACTTGTTGCCAGGTAATGCCTGTACTTTTCATCTTTCCCTTCCACTTTTGCTTTCCCTTATGTGTCAATAATTTACTCTATATAAGCAGGTTACAATCTGTATATCTCAACAATTTATTCCACATAAGTAGGTTATAATCTGTATTCCCACAGTGGTTATATGTAAAGGACTAGGGGTGAAGGAAGTGTCTCTCTAGGAAAAGGAAATAGAATACATAGTTATAGATTAATAGAGGATAGGGGGACTGGAATCGAAAGATCAAATGGGGAAGGGGAAGGAAGAAGGGATAAAGAAAGGAATACAGAGAGGGACAACTAAAACTGAGGGCTATTTCACGGGTTATATGAAAACCTAATATAGTAGAAGTTTCATACACACACACACACACACACACACACACACACACACACTCACATGAAAGAAATATAAATTGGAATCACCAAATAATGGGGGAGACAAAGCCCTTTGTCTTGACATTCCTCAGCATCGAATGAAATCTCCAGTGCTTGGAAAGGATTATATCTAATTGAGTAGTTGGACAAATGGGTCCCATTGAAACCTCCAAATGATCCAAACTATTGCCAAGGCAATTGATGCTCTCCAAACTATTAGAGGATGTAATCACCAACCCAACTACAAATCTTTCAATCAACAATGGTATTCTGCCTATAAGCTGAACTATGGCAATAGTGGTACAAAGCTTATGTCAGAGTCAACCAATATCTGATTGGAAATTAGGCTGACTCCAAGAGATGGAATTCGTTTATGATACTGTCAAAGTGGTCAAGAACCTGAAGCTAGATAGGTGATGCACCTAGAGAAAAACAAAATACTACTGTTATTCTAAGGAGCATAGCAACAGAATGGCTCACAATGACATTGTACCATATTCATTGAGCAGTAGCTTGTTAGCCATCATCAGAGAAATCTCTTCCTGGACTAGATGGGCAAAAATACAGAAAACCAAAACTGGACAGTGTACAGAGAGTAAGAGACCTTAGGGCACTGAGTCCTAAATTGCATACCTCCATCAAATCCCTCATCTGTGGATCTAGAAACTCTGTGGAAGAAGAGAAGAAAGATTTAAGAGCCAGAGGTAATGAAAAACACCAAGGAAACAAAGCCTTCTAAACATAACAGGATTGCTGCACACATAAAGTCACAGAGACTATGGTAGCATGCACAGAGCCTGCACATGTCTAAGCCAGATGTGGTCCAAGTACTGAGAGGGTAAGAAGACACAAGACTCCATCCCTATACCAGAAACTATACCCAATTGATAACTGTTCTCCAGGGAAAAAGTAGTTTCTCTAGTGGCGTCTCACTAGGCAAACAAGCCACACTCAGGACCAGACCGTAGGTCCAACAGGAGATTGACTGTCAACACAAAGCAAACTAAAAGGTATTTTTTGGACTTTTTATTTGTTTGTTTGCTTTGTTTTATTTTTATCCAACAATCTTTGCTTTGTCTAGACATTTGTTTTCTCCATATAGATCTTTAAAATATGTATTATTGTTTCTGATTTTGTTTTTATGGGTTTTCTGCATGCCAATGTTTGTATCTCTGAGTTTGTATATGTCCCTTGTGCTTTTTTCTCATTTTTTCTTTGTTGGTTTATTTTATCCTATTCTGATTGTTTGTTTTCATTTTGTATTATTTTGTTTTATTATGAGAGAGAAAGGGGGCTGGGTCGATAACGAAGGAGGTAGGAGATGGAGGAGGGAAAACGAATCAGGATATATTGTGAAAAAAATCTATTTCCATAAAATTCAGCTACTTGAAATAAAAACATTAACCCACTATTAAATCATGTTTCCACATGAGGAACAATGGAGCCATGGTGTAAAATGGAGTAGGAGAGCTTTAGTAAAATGTGTTCATGTGGTGGGAAGGAGGATGTGATATTGATCTGAGTGAAAGAATCAGTATTTACAGGAGATTGGTTATCATTGCAAGGGAAGTAGTGGGTAGATTTCCACTTGAAGGATGTGAAACACAGGTGTTCATATATAAGGGCTATTCCTTATGGCATGTCCAAACCCAGGTGTATCAATGTTTGTACATAATAGTGGTAACCACATATTTTTAACTGTGAAAATAAATTTAATATATGTAAAGGTAAATTATAAAAAAATTGTGTCATTGGATTAAATAAGTGTATTAATGTAAATTTATAATATTCTATATATATGGTGATAGATGGCAAATAATTACAGAGAAGAGTGAAATATGCAGACATATGGATATATTCTAGCCTTATAGCTATAATGGTCAGCTACCAGCAACTAATTGCCATATCAAAGTTTATTTGTAATTTCTCAAAGAAACTAAGGCTCATTAAAGTAATAATAATTTTCAGTGATGAAGAATTCATGACTGTTTCAATAAAATAAGGCATGTTTAGAAACAGTGGAGTCTTATGAAAAGGACTCCAAAACAAGTGTTAAACTCATCCCATACACATACAAATAATGCTTATAATAGCCTGTATTTTGTGAATACAATAATATTCCTTGAGTATAAATTTAGATCAAATAAAAGTTTGATGTTGCAAATTATTTTATAAAATTTCATTAATTACAGAAGGTATGCACTTTTATAATAGTTGGTACTAATATATCACCTTAAATAAGTAGGATATGTGGTGGACATGCCAAAACTCCACACTATTATATGGGAAATGTAACAATTAACACTATCAAAATTCACATGGAACACAATTTTTTTCTCAAAATTTAAAGGTATCATTAAAAAGTTACAGGGTAATTTCATTCTCATTTATATTTAATAGTTGGAGTAAAATGAAACATAGATGTTCATAAAATAGTTCTGAAAGTTGTCTTGTAAATAAAATAGGTCAGATTCAATACCCCATTAGAATAGAATTATATGATAAATGGCTCTTCTAAACCTTCACAATTATTTAAACTAGAGGGACAGTCACTGCACACGGCAGAACTAACTAGGAAAGGCTTTTCACTCTTAGAAGAACCTTACTTTAAGTCATTTCTTTATTTTTTAAAAGACTGACAATCTCCATGATTTTCAGCCTGAAGCTTGTAGATATTGTACCTAAAGAAGTAACTGATCCATAATATGAATCAACTTAGAGAAAAGATTTCATGCATGTGCTATAAAATAATTTTTTCCTTGTTCAGAACCTAAAAGAATGAAGACAAGAAGAAACATATAAATAAAATGGAATGCCAACTTATTACACCTTCCAAGTTATTATTTAATAACTTGTGGTTGAAAACAAAAGAAATGAACTAAAGAGTCAGAGAAAGCATATTGTTATAAATATATGTTACGGCTGCAGAGAACTAGGAAGACCGAGAGTGAAGTACATGTCGTTGTAGCATTAGCACACAGACCTGACTTCTCATGGAGTTGTCCAAGTTACTCTTTATAAGTGTGACTTTCCTTTGTAATTAAATATCCAAGAGAAACAACTTAAAGGAAGGGAACTGTTATTTTGGCTTCCATGTTCAGAGAGATTTCCTCCTACCTTGCAGCATGTTCTGAATACAAATTCTCAGCCTACAAGCTTATTATCAGTTATTCTTGACTAGTGAGATGCTGCTGCTAAATTGGGAACCCTTTGCTTTTGTTTATTTACTTTCTAATAAAATACGTTGGAGTATCATCTTGGAGTATAGTTTGTTTGCATATTAAATTAATTTAAGGAAATGTAGTACTAATATGTTTACCAACTCCCCCAAACAAGACATTGTGGAAATGGGGGTTACTAATAGGAAATGTGGAGCTGTTTCAAGGATTTTGAACATCCACAAATAATAGTTATCCACCAGAAGCAGTTTCATAGTTTAATTATGTTTAATTCATTAATACTTTAAGTGTATATACATATGCAGATGTCAATAAAATTTGAATTAGATATAAAAACAAGAACACACCAATATGAACATACACTAATTGTAGAAAATGGTTGCTAAGTTTTAAATGTCAATATTCTGAGAAGATGAAAAGGGATCCTGGCAGTCTGGAGCCACAGAATATCACAGTCACCATAAGTATAGCAGCTTACAGCCCAGCTCCAGAGAAAGGTTTCCCCTATGTAACAACTCTGCTCTGGCAGGGCAGGGGTTCCCCAGCAAAGTTGTTACAGCTCTGCTCAGGTCCCTGGAGTGTAACAACTTTGCTCTGGCAGGGGAAGGTTTCCGCAGAGAAAGTGTTACAGTTCTGCTGCACTCTCTACTCTGCTCCTGCTCCCATGAAAATTGTTACTTCTCTGTTCTGGTCCATTCCAGGAAAGAAGGTCTCACCCAAACCCTATACAAGAGATTTATTTGAGCGAGCCAGAGAGGTGGCTCAGAGGTTAGGCGCCCAGCCTGTGGTCACAGAGGTGGCAAGTTCGGTCCCGTGAGTGCAATGTGTGAATGAATGACGTAATTCATGAATGAATCAATCGCTGATGGATCAACCGATCGATCAATCGGAAGAAAAAAGGGCTGGAGAGATGGCTCAGAGGTTAAGAGCACTGGTTGTTCTTCCAAAGGTCCTGAGTTCAATTCCCAGCAACCACATGGTGGCTCACAACCATCTGTAATGAGATCTGGTGCCCTCTTCTGGCCTGCAGGCATACATGAAGGCAGAACACTGAAATAAATAAATCTTAAAAAATAAATAAATAAATAAAAAGAGATTTATTTGAGCTAGGAGGTTATGGCGCATGCCTTTACTCCTAGCACGCAGGAGGCAGAGTCAGGTGGATCTCTGTGAGTTCAAGGCCAGCCTAGTCTACGGAGGGAGATCCAGGACAGGCATCAAAGCTACACAGAGAAACCTTGTCTTGAAAAACTAGGAGAGTGGCTTCCTCTGCCTGTGTGGGAAAAGAACAGCTCACAACTGAACAGATACAAGGCATATATAGGGGATTTTAGGGGCAGAGTCTTTCCAGGGTGAAGATTTTCAGGGTGAGAATTGGTCAAGTTTCAATATGGACAAGCTCAGAGATTGGCTGGATTTCATGCTCAGGGACTGACTGGTTTTCCTGCTCAAGGACTGGTTGGTTTTCATGCTGAGAGGGGCAGAGTGTGTTTCTTTGGCTGTGGTTTCAGGGCCAAAGTCTATTTCTTTCACTGGCCCTTTTTTTAGCATTTTTGCGCTGGTTTCAGGGCCACGGTTCTGGTTTCAGGGCCAAATTCTGTTTCTTTGGCTCTGGTTTTAGTGTCAGGGTGTGTTTCTTTGGCTCAGGTTTCAGGGCCAAAGTGTGTTTTTTGGCTCTGGTCAAGGTGTGCTTCTTGGCTGTCCCTTTTCCCCTACATTTATCTTTATTAGAGTGCCAGATATACAAGTACATACTTGTTGAAAATAGTAGTTAAAGGGTAGGAGATAGTATTTGGAAGTAATGGCTATGAGCATGGCCTTTGTATTGATAACTAATTCTCAGGTATATACATTCCCTAACTCACCAAGTTACATTCATGACATGTATATGGCTTTTTATAATGCCCTCTTTATAAGTCTGACTTTCAATTTGTGATTAAATATCTAAGAAAAACAATGTAAAGGAATAGAGTCATTCATTATCTTGGCTTTCAGGCACAGAGATTTTAGTTTATCATGCCTGGAAGGGCATTGCAGAGTGGAGTTTCTCAGCTTACATCACAACTGCCAGCAGAGAGAGAGAAAAATGCCTGTACTGATGAGCTGTCTCCTTCCACCTTTTACTCCATCTGAGTGTCCAACATACGTGATAGAGGCAGCCATAATTAGGGTTAACATATGAAAATGGACTCAGAAATAAATACAGAGCCACAATTTATTAATCTTCTAGGTGCTTTTTAATGAAGTCTGGTCAATGAGGATTAATATCACTCAACTATGTCTTAGCAAAGTTATGTTTTAAATGTGGTGTCCAGATAATACATTTTTGAGCTGTGTTTTTAAAGCATATGTCAAAAGTATAACTCTTTATAAGAAGGGAAACACTAAAGAAACATTAAGGAAAAAGTCCATAGAAATGTCGTTAGAAAGTATACATGGGTGCACTGTTTTAGTTGTTGTTGTTGTGTGCCTGTATGTGAAGAAGAACTGCTAGAAGCAAGGAGACTACAATGCTGGAATTTGATCACATTGATTTTTAAAGTATAATTTATTCTCCTCTTCTTTCCAATAACAAACAGTAGTAAGCTTGAACGTGATGTTTTATATAGAAATAACTTTGAAATGGAAAATAAAACATGGAATCTTACAATGTGTCTTTTTAGAGAAAAACTTAATAGATACAGCATAGTCTTACTAATCCAAGGAGATGACTGAAATAACAAATTCATTCCATATACTAAATGGACAATTGGGCATGCCTCTGTTTATTTTTGGTCATGACCATGTAATAGTAATTCCTTCACTATTTCTTTTCCAAATATTTGTCAGTATTACACATCTATATTTGATCTCTGATTCCATAAATAAGCTGATCACAGTTGTTGAAAAATTGAATCTCCTTTTCCTAAAGTCCAGAAAACCTATCTGTAAGCATTATAGCCTAGATGGAAAGGTATTCTGGCAACCAGTAGCCAAGGAATACCACAAAGTCATACAATACACTTCACGTAAGAGTTCATTGGGAGGGAAAAAAAAGAATAGGAGGGTGGCAGCTTCTGCTCTGGTAAGAAATGCCATGGAACTGAACAGAGGCAGTGTTTATATAGAGTTTCATGGGGAGTTGAGAGGAAATTTTCAAGGTGAAGCTTTGCAGGGTGGAGATTGTTGGGAAGTCCAGAGCATGGGCTTCTTACTCTGAAGGGCCGGGGTTAGGTTCAGCCATTAAGGCAATTAGAGTGTTTTGTAGGTGGAACCTGACAGTTAGAAGTTCTCAGGGGAGGGGCCTGACCACTTGTGTGGCTTGAGGGCCTCATACTATCAACTGCTGTTTAATAAAATGTATATGTTGTTAGGATCGAGAGATGAATCCTACCAAGCTAAATTCAGGACTAGTTAGCTTCAGCACAGATAAACAGATGAAACTCTCATTTAAAATACTTCATTTGAACTTACACTTCTTTTGATTCTTGCAGTTTTGTGAATATGTTTCCTAGGGACAATATTTCCTGTTGACAATGGGCTAGACGTTTACCTCTCAGCTTTTCCTATATGTCTAATTATTGTGTATAAAAAAATAAAAAAACAGGAAGTTTGGAAAACCTGTTTTCAACAACAAAGTACTTGCAATTTCTAAATTCCGCTGTGACGAAAGTTATTTTTGTTAATGCAGAGACTATGTTTTTCTTGTGTGCTACTGAAATATCATTGCCCAGGAAGCTATTTGTCCAGTACCTAATAGGCCATTAGTTATTGTTATGGTGTGACTGGCTAGCTGGCTGGCTGGATGATGGATAGACGGCTAAATCAGAAATAATGAACATCCATTTACTATATTGAATGCATGCATATTTCCCAAAATTCTCATTTCATTTCAGTCTTTTTTCATTTTCAGTCTTTTCATATTTCATCTCTTATTTTTTCATGTGCTGAACTTTAATTAATACTATTTTCATTTTTGGTTTTTCCTTGTGCTGCTCTCTTTATAAGGGAAAATCACAACTATTTTTGTGTGTTTCTGCCTAACAGAAACTGTGAATTAAATAGCTATCAAATGGCTATACCAATGGTATATGTACAGAAAATATCTTTGCCAATAACGGATATATCCAAAATAAAGGACTCCCTCAGTGTTGTACTGGAATATACCACAAGTGATAATGATGACTACCAGTGTCCTATTTTGTTACTTTTCTTATCTTTTTACAAATTGTATATTAGCATCAGATGAGACAAGTTATGAGTTACATTCACAACTTGTAACTCAATTTTCACTGTTTTTACATATTATTAGATTTTATGGAATGTAGCTCAGTTATGAAAAACTTGCCTTGATCAGCACAAGGAGACATTCATTCTTCAGTCACCATTTCTATTTTCCTAGAAGACCTACCTTTAGATAGGTATCCAGCTGTAGGTGTAATTATATAGCATAACTATGTAGTAAATTTGTGGAATAAATGCTGTAATTTATACAGGACATTAGACTGCAGTATTATTCAGTTTCTGTTACTTTAAATGATGTGTGCATTCTCATAGGTCTTAGAAGACATTCTTTAAGATATATAACAAGGAGTGAAATCGCTGCTCAATAAAACCAACACAAGTTT
This sequence comes from Peromyscus melanophrys, assembly GCA_902168415.1. Classification (NCBI taxonomy): domain Eukaryota; kingdom Metazoa; phylum Chordata; class Mammalia; order Rodentia; family Cricetidae; genus Peromyscus; species Peromyscus melanophrys. Next base: position 61,201 of record CABHPR010151307.1, on the reverse strand, counting down.
AATTTAGATAAATAATTTTGATAAAGTCATTGCAGGATGACGGCTACCTGATTGTACTCTTGGAGTACTATGGAAGTTTCTTTCTCCATACATCCTTTTCAGTCCTTGGTGGTATGCTCCAATGTGGTATTCTGTTGTTCTAGCATATAATGTGCTACTCCCTTTCTCAGACGTGAGCCATTAAAAGTTTTGTTCATTACTTAAAAATACCCTGGACTTACTGATTCAAAGTCTCTTCAAATTTTCATTGTGATGAATGCTTTGAACTGCATCAGTTTGGTATCTCTGAGGTTGTGGAGCTCTGTCATATTTTAGCAGTTTGATCACTGAAAACCCCTGTGCATATCATCATCTTATCAGATAGTCCTGGGGGATGTCTTTAGGTACACTGTGAATATGTATTGCTCTGATTGGTTGATAGATAAAGCTTCATTGGCCTACGGCAAAGCAACTTAGATGCAGGTGGGAAATACAAGCAGATATATGGAGAGAAGAGAGGAGACAGGGGAGAGATGCCAGTCACTACTGAAGGAGCAGTAAGATGCCAGCAGACCAATAATGCCATGGCACATAGCAACTTATAGATTAATAGAAATGGGGTAAGTTATAAGAACTAGCTAGCAAGAAGCCTGCCATAGGCCATACAATTGGTAATCAATATTAAGCCTCTGAATGATTATTTTATAAGCAGCTGCGGGACTGTGAGCTGGGCAGGACCTGAGAAACTTTCGGCTACATTTGGGTGCCCAACGTGTTGGCTTGACTTTCCATGCAACACTTGAGAGAACTTAAAAGAGATTCTAAAATAGAGCTAAAAACAGCTTCCTAGTTCTGTCTCTCAGGCAAGCTACAGTGTGTGGGCTTGAGCTACAGTATGGCGGGTTTGTGACCTATAGGATGTCAGATTCTTGCCACAGTATACAGAGGTGTCTCTAAGCTGTGTAGCACACTGCATGGTGGATTTAGCCTTTACTCAAATAGAAAAAAAAAGGTTTATGGGCCAGCTGCACACTACCTAGTGGCAGCATGGACCCCAGAGTTTGCAGGGTAAGCATGACTCTCCTGGGTACCTCCACCATGTTGGGAAGCTGAGGTGGGCAGAGTGCAGAGTGGGTTGACTGCTGTTTTTCATCCAAGTCATGCAGTTTAACAGTCTAAAATCTCTCCTGGTCAGAGAAGGATTATAGATTCACAATAAGACAGATTCAGATTGAATAAAACTCTAAAAGGTCTACATTGTGTGTAAAAATGTACATAGGCTAGGAAGAGAGAGGAAAATGAGGATAGATGGTTATATAAAGAAATAGTTTTAAAAAATAAAGTCTTTAAAGAGACAGTCAAAGTAATGTAAAAAATAAGCCATGTAAAGATAGAAATCACATACAGAGTCTGGATTATATTGTCTTTGGGATTTTTAACTGCAGAAAGACATTTGATTATAAAGGCTGCTGAGTTAAACCTATATATATATATACATATATATATAGTGTGTATATATATATATATTAAAGGTATCTTGACTTTAAGGATACACTGCTTTGGAAAAGCAGTTCTGCTCTTGTTTCTACAGAAGATAAGAATCTGTGGATTGCTTCAACACTAATATGGTTTGATCATCCAAGACACCCTGAAAAGTCTCTGATAACACCATGGCCCAGATGATCCAACATCCAAAATCAGTTTCAAAGTAACTGGCTGAGATGATCCATCCTCACAGACTACAGTCAAGATTTAACTGTAATTCTTAATTTTCTCAAGATCCCCGTAAGATTACCAGCACCCTCTACCAACAGGAAGTAGTATGAGAGGCTATGCCCATATTCCCAAAATATTGTTTATAAATGTTTATTTTTATTTAAAGGGAGTTAGTTATGAATGAAATCTCTTTCTAAAAAAGAAAAGGGGATAGTATAGACATGATAGGAAAAAAGGGTAAATTAATCAATCTACTTTTAAAGAGCTACAACTTGTTTAAAATGCTTTACATTGCTATGGATTTTAATTTATTGATACAAATTTAAAGTTAATTTTTGTTACACTGTATGTATAGTTTTACTCTTATTTAAGGTATATTTGTGCTGCTCATTTGAAATTGCTATGTATAATTAAGAAATACAGGTTAATAATTAGTCATTCATGATAATCAAACTTATAGTCATGTTAGTTGTTTTCTAGGTATACATTGATCTATTTAAGTTAGGTAGGTAATCTTCAAACCCTTCAAAGACTTACAGAATATGGCATTTAAAATGTTTTAAAAACTTAGGCTTTCTGGACAGTCAGACACATCTGCTCCTGGCAGCACTGATTTACTTCAAAGAAGATGACAGGTGTTGAAAAAACTCCATATGGAGTTTGCTTTCCTTATGACAAAAGTTAGCCATTTGGACAAGAAACTGTTCTTGCCTAGACTGCTTGACAAAATGTTGTATCGACTGGACATGCAGAACCCATGGAAAAATGACCACTAAATTTTGCTAAAACAAGGCAAGATGGTCCTTCAGGTTCCTGCTTCACAGAGGAGACTGCAAGACATTCTGCAGGACTCAGGAAGAAGCAACCGAGCTATAGGCCAAAGATGGATGCCCCAGTGTTGCCGAGGAACTTTGGATGACTGTCCAAGCAGCCAGCTGTCTCTATCACTTCCAGAATATGGAAGTTGCTTACAATGCACTTTCTGTTTACTTAGGTAATATTATATCCTTCTGGGGTCTTTGATGTAGTTAAAGATTAGATAGTTACTATTTTCTTTGCTTATAATAAAAGATAAATTAGATATGAAACTTTAGACTCACAAATATAGGATAGATAATAAAATGTTTTCTTTAATTTTGCCAAATACAAATAGACTAGATATTATAACTGTAATTACTGCTTGATAGTTGTTCCATTATATGTAATTTTACTATGTTAAAATTAAAACCTTCTTTTTTGATTAGATAGAAAAGGGGAAGTGCTGGGGGATATATTTCTCTACACTGTGAATATGTGTTGCTCTGATTGGTTGATAAATAAAGTTTCATTGGCCTATGGCAAGGCAGCTTAGAGGCAGGTGGGAAATCAAAGCAGATATATGGAGAGAAGAGGGGAGGGGGAGAGACACCATTCGCTGCCAAAGGAATAGCAAGATGCCAGCAGACCGGTAATGCCACGGCCATATGACAACTTACAGATTAATGAAAGGGGTTAAGTTATAAGAGCTAGCTAGCAAGAAGCCTGCCGTAGGCCATATAATTGGTAATAAATATTAAGCCTCTAAATGATAATTTTATAAGCAGCTGCAGGACCACGGGACTGAAGAAATATGAACCATGGTGCCAGATGGGATTGGAAAAAATTCCAACTACACAGCTCTGTGGGTTAGAAAGAAAAAGAAAAAGAATGGAACATAGAACCAAACAATTGTAAACATGTCAAATACCTATTGTTTTATGGAATCTTTACAATTATTTGTAAATCAAGACTTTGGAATGGTTCAACTGTGAGAGATTTAATAAATAGTGTTTCTTTAATTCTTCAATAAAGCAGGATTTTTTTAGTTTTGGTATTTTTGCATGAAATGTTCAGTTTTTGCATATGTAATAGCTAATTTAGGTTCACAGAAAGCTTAATTAAGAGAACAACAATCAAAGCAAGAGTTAAGGCAAAAAAAAATCAACCACCATCTGAAGTAGCTGCAGAAATAGTTGTAATCCATTGTATTTTTCTACTTGGAATTCAATCAGAAAGGAATAAGTGGTCACAATTGTAATTAATCGTGCCTTTAATTAAGCATAGCCACAGAAGAGCTGCACACTTAAAATCATTAAGATGGATGGTAATCAGTGTGCTAGAAATGATTCAAAGTAACTTATTTGCTGGCCAAAAGGAAACGAAAATACTGTTGTTTTTTTGGTATATATTTTATTCTTTACAATAAGAATTTATAACAAAATACAATTCCGTAGTCTCTAGTCTTCTACTGATAGTGAGCTAATCATTGAAATTTCTTCTTGGATTCCTCAGTGGGATGATAGGAATTATAAATGCCTTTGTTATATGAAGCTGTGAAATTTATACACACACACACACACACACACACACACACACACACACACACACGTTAGAATTCTGGGCCCTCTTTTGAATGCAGAACACAGATATCTAACACACCTGCAATAAATATTAAAAACATTGTTTTAAAATTAAACTTAATACATAAGGAAATAAAGAGGTTGAGATATTTGAAATGAAAAATTGACAACCAGTAGAATTTCAGTTTTATGAGTTTGCTTCTCAAAATATCTCCAAGGTGACAGTGGACCAGAAAGAGAGAGTGTTCAAATAGAATGCAGCTAGTCTGCCTATGCTAAAAGAAATAATTTTGTAGTAAACTGATAAGAACAGAGTTATCATCAGAGAATAGTGATCATATGATGAATAAAGTCTTAAATTGGCCACATGCAAGATAATCTCTAAGGAAAGCAAGAAAAACAAATCCAAGAATACAGCTATTCTTAAAACAAAATGAATAGAATGACTGGGAATCACTCAATTAAAAACAAATACTAAGCATTCTAACATTCAAATATAATATAGAATCCTTGTAAGAGAGAATACTGGGTGGAACAGACAAGTAATACTTTGTGTTTTAAGAGTTTCAGTAAAAATATTTCAAACTGATCTAAAGTAAGAGAGGGAAAATGAAAATGAAAGCACACACCAAAGCATTCAAGAACTGTAGGTTAGGTCAACACATTCTGTCTCTGTATAGTTCTCATTCCAGGAATAGCAAAGATAATGGGAAGAGGAAAGGCTTTGGGAGATAAAAGTTACTTTCTTTCTCCCAAGGAGATGAAAGACATCTAACTACCAAGTCAATCTTGATGACTACAAAGGAAAACGTAACTGTATTAGAGATGCAGCAAAGCAGAGTTACAGAGAACATTAAAGCTCTACAACAGAAAAGAAGAAAGGAGTGAGAATGTATTTGAACGTAAATATCTAATCAAAGAGTAATGGAAAGGAAGACAATAGAGTGATGCCACCAAAATATTGGAAAGGAGGGGATTCTTGCAAAGAACTCTGTGTTTTCAACTAAATAAAAAGGTATTTTCTTATAGTAGAATCTGGAGAACATATTGCCATCAGACCCACACAATAGGCAATGCAAAACAATGTCTTTCCATTAGTAGAAAATCAACAAATCATTGAAATTCATATTCATGTGAAGGAACAATGAGTGACAGAAATAATAACGATAATCAGTGTGTAAGAAATAGTGCAAAGCAATTGATTTGCTGGTCTCTTCTTACATATGATTTTCAAATTACCTTTTTGAAAATATAATAGTGATAATGCATTCTCAAATTTGTAAAATGTAGAGGTAAAATATTTCAATAGTTGGCAAGCCATTAATGGAACCAAAATATTTTAAAATTGATCCTGAGGTCCAAGGAGATGACTTGATGAGTAGGAGTTCTTGCTGTGCAAGCTTAAATATCTAAGTTTAAATCCAAGCATCCAAGTAAGAAAACCTGGAAGGGACAGATTGCCTCTAACCCCCTGCACAGTGTGTGCGGACACAGGAATATTGCTAAAGTTTACTTACTACAAAGCTAGCTTTAGGTTCACCAAAGTATTCCTCTGGCCTCTGTACATACATATATACACCACACAACACACATTCACACACACACACACACACACACACACACACACACACACACACACAC
>CABHPR010151307.1:31718-55477 GCA_902168415.1 Peromyscus melanophrys | reverse complement strand
CACACACACACACACACACACACACACACACACACACACACACACACCCCAGATTCAATTAAATAGCCTTCCAAACTTAAAACAATTGATTTGTCACCAAAGATGCCAACACATTTCAATGGGGAAAGCTTTTGTGTATACGTGGTAGAAATAACAATCCTGATCCTTCTGCCTCATCCACTGTGATGCTGAATCACAGATATACACAGCAGTTTCAGGAGTATAAGCTTTATAGAATATATGTATGATCATCAAATAAATACTTCATGTTTAGAGCCAAAAGTCCTCATTAAAAATGAAAAGTTGAAAGAGAGCACAGAGGAACCTAGCATAGTGGAAACTCCCTGGAATCTAATAGGGTGGCCCTAGAGAGGACTCCTAGTAATGGGGGATATGGAGCCTGAACCGGCTATCTTTTGTGACCAGGCAAGGCTTCAGTGGTGAGGCTAGGACACCAACCCAGCCACAAAACCTTTGACCTACAATTTGTTCCCTCCTGCCAGATGTTCTGGGGAAAAGGGGGCACAGAACTCATGGGAGAGGGCAACCAATGACTGGTCTAACTTGAGGCTCAAGTGCAAGGAGAGGGGGAGAGGAAGCTCACGCCTGACACTGCCTGGATGACTAGGAGCCAAGAACCAGAGGCTTGATAGCCCAGAGAGCTAGGATACAGCCAAACATCCATGGCAAAAAAAAAAATCAATGAAATGATTCCTAATGATATTCTGCTATACTCATAGATTGGTGCCTAGCCCAGTCATAATCAGAGGGGCTTCATCCAGCAACTGATGGGAGCAGATGCAGAGACTCACAGCCAAATATTAGGAGGAGATCAAGGAACTTCCATGAAGAAGAGGAAGGATTGTAGGAGCCAGAGGGGTTGAGGACACCGTGAGAACACAGCCCACAGTATCAGCTAACTAGGGCTCTGAGAGGCTCACAGAGACTGAAGTGAAAACCAGAGAACTTATATGGGTCTTACCTATGCATACATATTATGGCTGTGTAGCTTGGGGTCTTTGTAGGACTCCTAACAGTGGGAGCAGGGGCTGTCTCTGACTCCTTTGCCTGCTCTGGGGACCTTTTTCCTCCTACTTGTTTGCCTTGTCCAACCTTGATATGAAAATTTGTGCCTAGTCGAATTGTAACTAATTATGCTGTGTTCAGTTGATATTCCTGGAAGGCCTGCTATTTTCTGAAGGGAAATGGAGAAGAAGTGGATCTGGGAGAGAGGAGGTGGGGGTGGTGGCAGGGGAGGGAAGAGTGGAGGGAGGGGAAGCTGTGGTAGGCATGTAGCATATGAGAGAATAATAAAAGATAAAAGGGGGCATAAAAAGAGAACTCAGCAAAAATAATATGAAAAATGTAAGTTTCACAGATTGAAAAATATTAGTATGCATTATGGAAGAAGATTTTTATCTAAAATAGAGAGAAATCTTCAACGAATGAGTAATAAGTTAAATGACCCAATTAGAATGAGCTAAACACTTTAATAGACCCTTCACAATAGAATTCATAGAAGCTCTATGGTAAAACTGTGGGAAATATCCCTAGAATTAAACATTGACCTAAAGTCATTCGTTCCTTATCATTGGTTTCAATGAAGCATTTTATGTTTGAAGTAACACTTCTATGACCATGAAGAAAAAGGCAAATGAATAACTGGAAGTCAGAACATTTTAAAAACATTATTTTAGAGAACAGGTTTCCTTGAGCTGTGTATGTGTAAATGTGCATACATACTTATTGCACCCTCCCCCAGTCTCAATTTTTAACCTGATTGGGCCCATGTACAACTTTGATATATTTTATTGAGCAAACTTTTATATGAAAGCATGGGAAATATTATGTATTTTTACTATTGTGTTAGCAAATATGCTAAATTAGAAACAATCAATATGTTGACTATAAAAAAGAAAACGTGTGCATTAAATTTCTTATGCTTCTAACTTGACTGCTAGAAAAAAAATACATAGTAGATATTAACATTCTGGTGGGTGCATATTTGTGAATAATTAGTTTCTTTTCTATCCCTCTTCCACTTCCTGCCTACATTTATTCAAAATACAACAAAAATCTTATATTTCTCTACGGTTCATGAGCAGTACAAAACAGAGAAGTTTCTTTTTATTGACATAAATAAAGCATATCATTGTTAATAGAACCAGAAACTTGAACTTTCAGATTTATTAAACCATACTAGATGGTAGAGAAATTAGTTCACATAATTGGAATAAATTAGAGTGTTCTCCCTGGACCTTAGAAGAAAAAAAATCAAATAAATATGAACCACCCTGTGGATAAGAAGCAGGATGGGGGTTAGGAACAAGTGTCCAGGGTAAATGAAAGCTGATGAACAAAATTTGGATGCAGGAATTCTCACCATCCTTGAACTCTTTTCACAGGCTGAGACACAACGTCAGCAAACACACCACACAAAGTGTTCTTTAGTACTCCTTCAGGAAGGGGAAATATGAAGACTCTACATGTAGCTGGAAGATTTCCTGTGCCCTGGCCTGTCAGTGGTCGGGACAAATCTCTCCCACTCAAGTCCCCCAAGTAAACACACAGAAGCTTATGTTAATTATAACTGCATGGCCATGGCTCAAGCTTTGTGCTAGCTAGCTCTTACATCTTAAATTAGCCCATAACTATTAATCTATGTATCGCCACATGTTCTGTGGCTTTACCTGCATCCCATTACATGTTGCTCCTTGGATGGCTTGCTGGCGTCTCTTGACTCAACCTTCCTACTCCCAGAATACTCCTTGTCTGCTTATCCTGCCTATATTTCCTGCCTGGCTACTGGTCAATCAGCACTTTATTAAACCAGTATACAAAAGCTTTATCCCACAGCATTTCCCCTTTTGTGTTTAATTAAAAAGGAAAGTTTTAACTTTAACATAGTAAAATTATATATAACAAAAGAGCTATCAAGACAGAATTACAGTTATAATATCTAATCTATTTATATTTGGCAAATTTAAAGAAAATATTGTATTTATCCTATATTTGTGAGTCTAAGGTTTAATATTTAACTTATCTTCTATCATAACTAAGGAAAATTATAAGGCTTAATATTTAACTTATCTTCTATCATAACTAAGGACAATTGTAACTATCTAGTCTTCAACTACATAAAAGACCCCAGAAGGATATAATATTACCTAAGTAAACAGAAAGAGCATTGTAAGCAACTTCCAAAAAATGTGTATATAGTTTTTCTTATATTAGTTATAACTTTTTTAAAATTATCTTTTATTTTTATTAGACAAAAAAGGAGAAATGTGATGATATTTTATTTGTGCTGAAAGCTGGTGATATTTTATTTGTATGTTAATAAATAAAGTTTGCCTAGAGATCAGAGGAACTAGCAAGCCATTAACACAAAAGTCAGACAGTGATAGCACAAGCCCTTAATTCGATCACTTGGCAGGCAGGGTCTCTGTGTATTCAAGATCATACTAGAGAACAAAGCCAAATGTGGTGACACACGCCTTTAATCCCAGTATCAACCATAGAGACCTGGAGGTCTGTACAGACAGGCAATAACAAGGAAGTGAGGTTGTTGCTAGAGTTTTCCTGCCTGGCCCACAGTCAGGATAAATCTCTCTCATCTGCCAGTCCCACAGCCGCTCAGACCCAACCAAGTAAACACAGAGACTTATATTGCTTTCAAACTGTATGGCCGTGGCAGGCTTCTTGCTAACTGTTCTTATATCTTAAATTAATCCATTTCTATAATTCTGTACCTTGCCACATGGCTCGTGGCTTACCGGCATCTTTACATGCTGCTTGTCCTGGCGGTGGCTGGCAGCGTCTGGCAGCGTCTCCTTCCACCTTCCTGCTCTTTTTATTCTCTCTGTTAGTCCCGCCTATACTTCCTGCCTAGCCACTGGCCAATCAGTGTTTTATTAGCAACACATTTGCCATACAGAACATCCCACAGCATGAGGTAGCTATGCTAAGAGCCAATGATAGGGCAGAAAAGCAAAGCAATAAAGGCACAGGTTAAACAGAGCTGGTGAGGTAAGGTGGTTGGTGGCTCTCACTATTTTCCTGATCTCTAACGCTTTCGCCCCCATATTTGGCTCTGTGTTCTTTATTTAATAAGACTGCTTAGAAATTCTTCTACATCTACATGTTACCCTAGGATCAGAAATGTTCTCTCTATCCCTCTCTCTGTCTCTCTCTGATGCTCCCTCTCCTTACGTCTTCTCCTTGTACCTCTCTCCCTTTTGTTTTCTTTCCCCTTTTTCTTCTATTGTGATGATGAGCTATTTATTCCGTTAGGTATTGTAGAACAAGCTTCAAAAATGCCTTGTACCCAGAAGTTATCATGCAAGAGAGATGTACAATCAAACTGAAAAGAATTTGTGTCATAAGAATGTTTCAGTCATTTTGATAAAATCAAAAGACTTCTTGAGTTGACATGGAATTTGATTAAGACAAAGCAATTACCTTATTTCAACTAATCAAATTGAAGAGAAAATAATGAAATGTTTAGGTACCAAAGTATGATTTAATGTACATTATGATATATTTCTCTATGTTTGTTTTATACATACAGCTAAATTGACATGTATATTTGTATATTTGTAAATACTTCTACATGTAATTTCAATATGCCTATTAAGTTTATGGTAGTTTTATGTGTTTATTTTTAGTTTGTCTTATTATATCATAATACTTCATTTTAAATATACAAATTTGTCTATTTTAGACTGAAAAAAATTAAAATTATATTAATTATTATAATTTTTAATTCTCATTAAAATATATGCACAAATATAAAAAGTTAGATGGGTTTTTGACTCAGTGGTAGAGCATCTTCCCTAGCATCTGAAAGGCCAATGCTAGTCTTAAACTCAGTCTGCAGCCTAAGAAAATCTTGAATTTGCTATCCTTCTGCTTCAACCTTCCAAGGAGTATACAGCTCCAGACCTGGAAATATTAGTGTTTTGTTGTTGTTGTTTGGACAGGATGCTGTTGCTGATGTGTAGGTATTAAAATTTGTCTTCCAAGAAAACCAAACAGCTTAGAAGTCTTCTTGGTAAAATATAAGTTACAAAATTAGTGAAATTTTGCTTTCAACTTTCCATTAAGTAATTTTAGCTCATTTTTTATCTTCATATTTAAAATACACTGGAAGAAATTCTATTTATATCATGTACTTAAAAAGTATAACTGTCTGTTTATATTTTTAATCAAAAATAGTAAAGGAACTTCTAATGGTGAGAAGAGAGCTGAGTAGAAATTGAATTAAAATCTGGTAATATGAGGCTCTTAACAAATAAGAGTCATGTTCTTTAATTGAATGTGATCATTTCATTATAACAGAACTCCAGCTTTTGCAGTTAGAAATTTAACTGTGACATTTCCTTAGTCAATGGTTGATTTCTAGGATGCTATCACTCCAAATTGCTTGCTATTAAAAACCTTCAGTTTCCATGTGAATAAAGCGCCTTGTGGGATCTGAACATATTGTAGTTTTGGAAGAAAGTAGCCAGGTGCTAATGAGGACTCCCATGGAGAAAGAGAGAGAACATGTCCTCTGTTTTATTTTGTGATGCCCACACAGTGAAGCAAGGCATCCTAGTGAAAATTCCTCTTTCCATGTTCACTGATTGTTGCTGCTAATTTGCCACAGTTGTGAGAGGCAGCTACCTTTTTCCCTCCCTAAAGACACGCAGAAATTATTGGGATGTGACCTTTTCCACTGCTTATTAGAAACTCAACTCATTAAAAGTCAACACATCTCTTCTCTTACCTTGACTCTTCTTATCTAATGACACTGATTAACACTCCATTTTACTTTAAAGTTAACATTACATCAAATATTTCCAAGCTCTTCTACTTTTCTCATTTTATGACACTTTTAGCATACATTAATTACATGTGAGAATACATTCATTCTGACACTGATAGTTTAAAACATTTGCATAGTTTTGTTGTTATGTTCACCCCTCTTACCCTTTTAAAGTCCTCCCACTGTCCAACAATCCTCTTCCTAACTAGCCATCTTTTTTTTTCTGTGTGTGTGTGTGTGTATGTGTGTGTGTGTGTGTGTGTGTGTGTGTGTGTGTGCGCGTGTGTGCGCATGTGTGCATGCAACTGTGTTTCTTTAGTATTTCTAACAACAGCATTGCTGTGTGGTTATTTACAGGAGCATGGCCCCTTACCAGTTGCTGTGAAACTAAAAAAAAAATAACTCTCACATCAATTGTGATCTACAAATAATTCCCAAGGAATGTGAGGACCCATGAATCTCTCCTCATCTCATGACAGGATGTTGAACAGGCCAGACTTATACAGACTTCAAACAGAATTTTTGAGTCAGAGTACAACAGCCATGTCTTGTCAGGAAGACAACATTCCACAACACTCCACCCCAATCTCAACTTAAGTTCTTTCCTATGTCTCTTCTGTGATATTCTTTGAGCCTTAGAAGGTTGATATTATGTCCCAGTTATGACTGAACATTCAACAGTCACTTATTCTCAGTATTCACCAGTTATGACTCTACAGCTTCCCTTGCCCATTGCAAAAACCAAAACAAAACAGACAGCAACAACAACAACAAAACCTTCTATGACCAAAGCATGGAACAGTATTGTCATAAAGATAAATACCAAGAAGCAACCTGACTTAATATTCAGGTTAATGACTTAACCTGAAATAATGTTCATTTAGTAAAACGACTCCAGAGTTTCTACACTATGTTCTTTGGACTTCTCAACCATTGGTTTTTGGCCAAGTATATAGGAGGACATTTTTCATATGAGCATCTAATGTACTTTGGATATCTTCACTCCATATCATCATTCTCTTCTTTCTTCTCCCTCACTCCCACTAGTCCACTGTCCCACACTGACAGTCTCAAGTCTACTTTCAGGTTATATACATACATTATTTTATGGTTCTCTATAAAGGCCAGGATGCACAGATGAAAAGACCATATGATATTTATCTTTCTGCATCTGAGTAATTTTATTTATTCTAAATGATCAGTAGTTGCATCCATTTTCATACAAATTACATCATCTCATTCTTTCTATCTGTAAAATATGCCATTGTATATAACACCCACTTTCTTTATGCATACCTCTATTGATAGAATCCTAGCTTAGTCCTATAACTCTGTGAACAGTGCTGCAGTTAACATGGGTATGGAACTATCTGTGTAATATGCTGACTTAGAGTCAGTTAGGTAAAACATAGGAGTGTTATATCTGCATCATACAGTAGGTCTAATTTTTATCACCACTATTTTTTGCTCTCCATCAAAGCCAGTTTTTTCCAAGCCTGTATCCTGAAATAGCCATCACTCTCAAGTCTAGATTTCAAGTATTTTATTACTTATTCCAATATATCTTCCTAGCTAACTTGCTCAAACATCTGCACGCCCAAAGTCTTTAGTTGCATTAAGAAATTTGCTCTATAATTACCCTTACATTTCCTATCAGCTATTAGACAGCCTGTGCCCCTCCTCCCCAGTCATTTTTTGTAACTTATTATTATCATTTCTCTTTGACAGCTCATCTCTTGATTTCTAGCCCTTTCTTGTTTAGATACTTGTATATTGATGATGAAATCACCAATGCTATTTGATCCCTTCCACCTTCCCGATTTATTTTCCAAAAGAATATGTGAAAATTATTGGAGAGAAAAACATCTGGCTTAACTAGCTAAAATTAGTAGTTTTTCAAGCCAAATGAACATCAAGGCTATACTGCTATACTGATATTGTATTTCCATAAAACATTTATTTCCTAATGTCATATCAAGATCAGCAAAGCAGAATTAACTAACAAAATTATATTGTTACTAACTTTCAGATTCTTATGGGAACACAGCCACATATATTCATTTTATTTTATAAAGTTGCTTTGTCAATGAAATAATCATGCTTCTCCATAGCAACCTACTCATTTATTTATTCATTATATGTGTCAGTCCATTCAGTTATGTAGGTTGAGAGTGTACAAGATCTGCCATCTGCAAGATGAATACCCAAGAAGTCTAGATTTTTGTTGTTATGTTTTTGTTTTTATTTTTATTTTTTTCCTTAAGATTTGGACTTTGAAGTTAAGAGAATATGAGTAACTCTAGTGTCATATTTATAGTATGCAACAATGCAGAAGAATAATATAGTGTTATTGTCAGTTGTGGGTCTAAAAGTTTCATTCAGCAAACAATTGGTGATGTTAAACATTTATCCCAACTCTGTCTAGATGAAGTAGTCACTTTAAAAGTCAATACATTTACATAATACACAGGAACATAAAGGAAAGCATAAAGAGAGAAAGACTGGGTTTTAAAAGAAATATAAAAGCTACATTGTCATTGTAGTACTCTGAAAATACAACCAGACAAAACAAAAAGGAAGAGAAAGCACACTGCAAAGTCACATTGAATGCATAATGTCCCCACAGGCTCATATGTTTGAACACTTGGTCTGCTTTAAAAGGCTGTAAATCATTTAGGGAACTGCCAAAAGTCACTGTAGCAAATGTATCCTACTAGGATGTGGCTTGAAGATTACAGAAGCCTCAGATTGAATTTGTTGCTTCTTAAGCCATTAATATATGAGCAGAACTTATTATGTAAACAAAACATACACAAACCACTGCCACCATGCTTTTGTATCCTCTACCCCTCTATATCAACTTTATTATTGAAAACAATGAGCCAAAACCTCCTCCCTTAATTTACTCCTGCCAGTTATTTGATAATATCAACATGAAAGTAAAAGTAACATAGTAAAACACACACATACACATGCGTGCACACACACACACACACACACACACACACGCACGCACATGCATGCACATACACACTTACACATACTACACACTCACCGTGTATGAATTTGATTTATAGGTCACTTGTTTGTGTATTTGTGTGTGTGTGTGTGTGTGTGTGTGTGTGTGTGTGTGTGTGTGTGTTTACCCCATCCTTCTAAGTTTTCACTGCTATTAGGCAAGATAGAAACACTGAGAGGAAAAACATAAAGCATGTGCTTACTTTCTACTTGTAAATTAATGAAAGTGAGAGAAAATAGTAAACATGAGGAAGCATTAAGATTTTGAAGAGATAACAAGGAAAGAGACCGAGAAGACTGTTTACAGAGACTAAATAACAGAAAAGTACTGTTAACATGAAGTAGGAAATTATCTGAGGCAGGAATTGTACTTTTTATAATAGACATGTCTGTAGACAGTGGAAAAATCAACAGATACTCCAAACTACAAGGGTACAAGTGATGAGAGACATAGTGTCACAAGCATAATCCAGTAGTGACCTTGATTTTTCTGGGATTCAGTTTCACATGAAATCTATATGTGGAATTTGGCTCTGCTTTATTCTAATGTTTTATTGTATGTCATTAAGCTTCCAGTAGAGTATTTTCATTTAAATGTTACATGTATAAAATACTAGGAGAAATGACTAGAATTAGGGGGCATTTCTGGGGCAAGGTAGAAACCTAGTGCAATGGAAATACCATGGAATCTTTGAGAGTAACCCCAGAAAAGACTTCTAGCAATGGGGGACACAGAGACTGAACTAGCCATCTTTGGTAACCAGGCAAGGTCTCAAGTACAGGGATTGGGACACCAACCCAGCCACAAAATCTTCAACCTACAATTTGTCCTGCTTGTGGAATGTTTGGGGACCAGAGCCTGGCAGAATCATCATCAAAGAAAAGAGAGAGACTTCACCCAGCAACTGATGGGAGCAGAAGCAGAGTTCCATGGTCAAACATTAGGCAGAGCTCATAGAGTTCTGTACAGGAAGTGGAGGAAGGACAGGAGCAACCAAAAGGGACACAGATACCACAAGAACACAGCCCACAAAACCAACTGACAGGGACTAATGGGGACTCTCAGAAATCAAGGAGCCTGTAGGGATCTGACTTAGGTCCCCTGCATGTAAGTTATGGTTGAATAGCTTGGTGTTCTTGTGATATTCCTAACAAACCTGGAGCAAGTTATTGGGGTGAATGCTCAAAGATCAGAGAAACAGAACAAACCAGAGCTAAGGTTGGGGGGGGTATGGTGGGGAAGAGTAATGAAAAAGACTTACCATTTCTTTTTTAGCTCCTGCTCAGTGACTCTAGGTTAGACTTGCATTCTAGTACTCTCTCTTCATAGAGTAAATTAATCTGTAACCACTATCCCTCCGTGTACATGCAGGGACATGTAGGGACAGTCTTAAATCCCCTGTCAAATAGATGTCTTCTGAGTGGAAGCAACTGTGTTTTAGAAACATTAAGAGATTTCTGAATTTTAAGATAACATGATTTTTAGTAACCTATGACCTTTTCAGTGAAAAGCTGAACTTTTGGTAATTTAAATTTGCTTTTCAAAATGAGACAATATATATTTGCCACATCTTAAAAGAATTGATTGAACTTGGCTGCAAGTGAAAACAAAAGCTAAAAATGTCCCCCAGGACATTAAGTTTAACTTTTTGCAGACTACAGACAGAAAATGATTGATTTACATTTTCTAACAGTCTTGGTTACAAAGGTTTCAGAAGTAAATTTAAGTGTAAAAATACATTTGAAAAAATATACAGATGTTCACTTTGAAACATAAAATAATCATGATAATTATGCGTTTGTCCCCCTTGAAGTAAGAATTTCCTTGTGTCTTGCAGTGTGAAATTTCTATCATTCTCTTTATGATTATCTTTAATGTCTTTTGGAGCATCTTCCCTCCATGTACCTCTTCCTCATCACTGTTGGCTGATGAGCTAAGAATAAGTTATAAAGAGATGGGAGTAATAATTAAAAGAGACATTTTCAGGAAGCAAATGAGTTAATTAAAAGCAAATAATTTCAACAGAATGGAATTCTCCAGTGGAGCTGTGAGTGTGGATCACCAGCCACTTGTGCTTTGTAATGCCTGCTCTAGAATATTGAATTTAACAAGCCCCAATCCTATAAAAATAATGAAACAACTTGGGATTTTATAACATCATATAATTTTACTTGGCATTTCTACATACATTTTATTAAATATACGAACAGTGTAATGGGGTTATTTATAATAGTCAAAGTTCAATCTGAAATGGAAATAATTTCCCTTGGTAGTAATAACAGTTATAATAATTATTATTATAGTGATAACTGGACTTTATTGAACTCAAATGGATCAGGCATAATTTTAGTCACCATATGCCCTGCACTGAGTGTTTTAATCCTCAAAATTGCATGAAGTGGGAATGCTCTTTTAATCTTCCCATTGTACAGATGTGAAAAGTACATGTAGTTAGTTATCTAATATCCCACCTTCTAAATAAGAGAAGAATTTTGGATTTCTACAAAATTTCTGGCTATGTGGTCCACTGTGCCTATAGCAATGTTAAAATGAATCCCTAATTTTCAATCTGATAGAAATTTAAGTTTTATGTTTTATGTAGTATGGTGATATTTTCTTTTGTACTAAAATGTTATTTGTATGTTAATAAATAAAGTTGCCTGGGAGTCAGAGCTATTAGCAAGCCATAGGAAAGCAGGGTGGTGGTGGTGTACGCTTGTAGTCCTAGCACTTGGTAGGCAGAGCTAGGTAAGTCTCTGTGTGTTCAGGGATACAGCCAGCATTGGATACACATGCCTTTAATCTCAATACCAACCATAGAACACCTGGAGGTCTATACAGACAGGCTGTGATGAGATGGTCATGTGGTTGGGTTTACAACCAATGAGAAGGCAGAACAGAAACTCTATATAAAGACTTTAACACAGGAAGTAGCTCCTCCTTCGGAGAGGTAGGACCACTGCAGGAGGAAGGGTAAGGTTTTAGCTCTTAGCTCTGACCTCTTGGCTTTCTTCTTTGCATTGGTTCTGTGTTTCTTATTTATAAGACGGTTGGTTACATCTACAAAGTAGATCCAACTTAACTAAAACAACAATTGTATCTGGAATACTGGGGACTCATTTTTACTCTAGTCATTTACAATGACTTTACACGGTGCTTTGGTCAAGATAGCCAGTGACAAACTCAAAGTTGTTAATAGTTTGACTGTAGAAAATAATTAAAATCCATATTTTATGTCTATTTGCCTTTGAACTATAAATATTTGTCACATGTCTTTTCATTAAGATCTTGAAACATCAGTATGTTCTATAGTTATTTCCAGGATAGACATGGCTAGACAGCTTGTTTATTTCCTGTCTTTGAAAACAAATGTTTTCATGCCTACTCCTTTGATTTGGCTTTTATTTCCCTGGAAAAGATTATATTAACCCAGAGGTTGGTACAAGACTGAGATAGTAATTCAATACATTTTGTTAGTGATTTCAATTAAGATATTGGAGATGCTTACAAAATAATTTGAAAAATTATTTTTAAAATATCATTTGAAGCTAACAAGTAATGAGAAACACAAATTATGATTAAATTGATGCATGCAACATTTGCTAAGGACTTTTTGAATACTTTTGATCTGAAGAAACTTAAATTAAATTTGAACCCAAGTTTAATTTAATGAAGACATTTCTAAGTTAGTCATATCTCTATCTGAACTTTTAGAAATGTAATTTTCAGCTCTATTGACATTAAATGTTTTTTCCTAAAAACTCCAAAAGTATTTCAGTTCTGTTTAAAATTAGAGACTCAAGTATCCACTCTTAATGCAATTCTGTGTGTAGTGTATGCTAAGGTATCTTTGAAATAGAAAGCCTAAGATATTTTACAGCAGAATTCATTTTCAGGAAACTGCACATGCTGACTGAATGGGTCCTAGAAGTATGTGCCTGGCAGGCATTTCTGCTCTTTTTCTTGTCCTGGATTACCATGTAGCATAGTAAAGAGATCCCTTCCTAAAAAGTGGGCTAAGTGTAACTTTACCTGATATAATTTATGAAAATCCTGAAGAACTGTTTGTTGTGTGATATTTTATTTGTGTTCTGACAAATAAAGCTTGCCTGGAGAACCGAGGGCAGAGCTAGCCACTAGTTAACTATAGAAGCTGTGTAGTGGTGACTCATGCCTTTATTCCAGCACTGGTGAGGTGGAGACAGGAAGTGATAAAGTAGGGAAGAGACAAGATCTCAGCCCTTTTGGTTGGAGGATCCAGAGAGGTAAGAAGCCACTGGTGCTGCTCCTCTGCTTCTCTGATCTTTCAGGTTATTATTCTAATATCTCACTCCTGTTTTCATTGATAAGACTAATTAGATTTATGCTTCAACTGGTACTGAAGCATATCTCATTTCATGTTCAGCTATGTAGGAACCAAATATTAATATACTGCAGAAAAACTCAACCGACAGTTCCTATAGCACATTCAGTTCATATATGTACCTCCAGTTGACAAGAATCTTTTGTAGATAGCTAATAACTCACTTTTCAAAGCAATATGTATTTTGTTATAAAAAATAAGTGATGGGTGTGTCAGGGGGAAGGCAGTGGGGGGAGTGGAAGGAGAGTTGAGAGGGGGATCTGTGGTTGGTATGTAAAATGAATAAAAAAATAAAAAAAGGAGATTTTGATACTTGATATATAGAGTAAGCTCAAGGCTGAATTTATGCTGTTAAAAAAATAGTTAGCTATGTTGAGTAGAATATTTGAGCATAGCAATTTCTCTTTGTTTCTCTCCTGTGTAATTGGCATGCCATTATTGCTATGCAAGGTTCTACTCAGTGACATAAAGCATATGTCATCACTAGAATTATACAAAATATGGTTTCCCAAAAGGTGTCAAAAATATGATACTATTGTGATTGACATATGTAAAGTTATTGGGAGTTTAAAATTATATCCCATGCATGTATATATTTAATTTAAATTATTTCATATATTATCCATGTATAATTTATTTTATATATTCTTTACTATATAAGTGTATCATTCATTATAAATGCATTTTACAATTATTATTCATGTTAGTATATTTATAGTTTTTACTTACAATTTATATATTGACAATTTTTTATGTTTTACAATTATATATGTTGTCAATCATATGAATGTTAATAAAAGTGTAAAATATTCCCAATTGAATAGAAAAAAAAAATCTACCCTGGCATGGACCATATGGCGACCATTGCTGCCTGACCAAATTCCAGCATTTCAACATTGCACACCACATTTTTCCAGCACCTTTTAAGTTTCATTTTTAATTATTCTCACTATTTATGCCTTTCCCTTTGGGAAATTTTGTGCAGGCTTTGGTAAAGGACAAAAGTGTGTACAATGGCAGCCTCCTTAAACAAAATAATTCTTTGGAAAAAAAAATCTCTGCCATCTAGGAATCAGGAATCCCATCCTAATTACACAAAGAAGAGGAAAGTTAGAGATTTACTAGAAACACTTGATCCCAAGGATGAAATGCCTACAATCCAGATCCAGAGTCTGAGGCCTTTAAGGGCAAGAGTTCAGTTAATAAATAATGTGTGAAAAGAGTAAGACATGAAGATCTTCCCTTTAGGGAATGTATGAGGGGAACAGACCCACACAGTAAGACTAAGACATGAAAGGACACAATTAGGGAACAGCTCAGTGCTTATCCCCTTGAGGAAGGGAAACTGCCCTTAAACTGTAGTATAATGTCTGGTGCCCAAAAGACGTCTTTTATCGTAATAGTCCAGGGACATACAAAGTAAAGTTGAATCCATTTCTTTACATTCATGTCAAAGATGTAAGACAATTTTGCATATTTTTATTATTATTTGATTTAATATTACATATCAGCCACCGATTCCCCTGTCCTCCCTCCTCCTGCCTCCCCTCCCCCCCAGCCCACCCCCCATTCCCATCTCTTCCAGGGCAAGGACTCCCTCCCCTGGGGATTCAGCTCAACCTGGTAGATTCAGTCCAGGCAGGTCCAGTCCATTGATAGGAGATTTCACAGTAGAAATCATGAATGATCTGCAAGATCCTCTTTCTTAGTAAGTTTTTTACTTGTCTAAATAAATGCTTAATATATTATTGTATGCTTAATATATAATAATATATATATTAAAAATAGACAGGCATTATTTACATTTTAATAAAAGTCTAAACTACTGTCAGCTTTATTAACAGACCATCATTCTTTCTGATATTTACTAATGTACAGAACCAAAATCCTGAAAATGATATCTATAATATTAAAACCCATTAGTTGTCACTTCAACAGTACAATATTCACAGTCATATTCTTTATCATTTACAAGTAAAAATACTGAGGTTGGTAAGTCAGATTCTTTCATTATTAGGGGGATGAGTTGTCTGAATTGTTAAAAAATCTCGTATCCCATTGCAGATTTCAGAAGGTTGAAGTCTGATGGTTCATTAATCTATTAAATGTTGAATGTCTGTGTGAGAGCTGGCACCTTAATTGCTAAGATTTTGTTTTTATTTATTTTAGCTTTGAGAGACATATGTCCTACTTAGGAAGACAGAAATTGTGTCATCAAACAATGATATCCAGGATGTGAAGAAGTAAGTGCTGCAGGCTGAAGATGACATTACATAGGATGACATTTGGACAAGATTCTGAGCAGGGTGCTCCCTGTTACAAATGTCTTTGGCTCACAGGACTTTTTCTAGAAAACTGGACTGTTTCAATAACCACATTTCTGTTTTATTCTGCATATCTGCAAAATCAGTACCAGCCAGACTATGTGTCCTGAGATGTAGCATGGCCCCTTTTGATCATGGCTACAATGCTTTCTGAAAAACTTCCTAAGTGAAGTAGGGAAAGTATTTTTCTTTTTTCTTTTCTTTTTTTCTTTTTTGGTTTTCAAGACAGGGTTTCTCTGTATAGCTTTGTGCCTTTCCTGGAACTCACTCTGTAGTCCAGGCTGGCCTCAAACTCACAGAGATCCGCCCTGGCTCTGCCTCCTGAGTCCTGGGATTAAAGGCATGCACACCACCACCCCCCGGCTTAGGGAAAGTATTTTTCTAGGGACTACACTTTGGTAAACTTCATTTTATAAAAGAAGACTCTGGAACCTCTTATCTTTTCAGACACTCTCCAAATAAACTGGAATTTTTATACCATGGAAGCTTGACTACATAAACTCTTACCTTTCAAACCATTTTTATTGTTTCCCAGTGTAAAATTTGTGGCTTATCATTTATGCTGCTGATCTCTTTAACAGTTACAACTGCATTCTCTGCGTCTGCTTTGTCTGCAACTTTAAATCCATGCATGGACTGCACCTTGCCACACTGCACATGCTCTGCACCTTACCACACTGCACATGCTCTGCACCTTACCACACTGCACATGCTCTGCTCCTTGCCACACAGCATGTGCTCTTTCTACAGCTTTCTGTTTAACTTTAAAACCAGTTGGCAGTGAGCATATCTGGGTCTTGTTTCACAATCTCACCAAATACCTTAGTCCATTAACTTTGAATTCAGATTACTCAAAGTTCTGAGTAGTAGATCTTTCTGAGAATGCTAACTATAGTGGTCTCTTATGCAAACTTCTGACAGAACACATATTTTCTCTGAAGCTTATTGCTGTGGAATAATGCTTCTGTACACTGGTTTAATAAAACACTGATTGGCCAGTAGCCAGGCAGGAGGTATAAGTGGGATAAGCAGACAAGGAGAATGCTGGGAAGAGGAAGAGCAGAGTGAGGAGAAGCCAGCCCACTGTCCAGGCAGCAGCAGGTAATGGCACACAGGTAAAGCCATGGAACATGTGGCAACATATAGATTAACAAAAATGGTCTGAGTTTAAGTGTAAGAGCTAGTCAGTGGTAGGCCTGAGCTAATGGCCAAGCAGTTTTAATAAACATAAGCCTCTGTGTGCTTACTTGGGTCTAAGCAGCTGTGGACTGGGTGGGACACAGGAAAACTTCAGCTGCAGCTTATAAATATATATTATAAAAATATAAAATACTGTCTGTAACTCTAATGACAGTCTGCTTTCAGGACTCTTAACATAATGGCCTACTAATCTCTCAAAGTGTTCTACAATCCCCTAACCAAAAGCTCTAAACTCTTCAACCTTCTTTCACAGGGCACATGTCAAGAGCCATGACCGCGTGATCAGACTTACAACAGAACTGACCTCAATTCTCAGTGCCAATTTTTCTGTATGTGTTACTTTTCACATTGCAGTAACAAAATATCTGGCAGAAACAGGTTAAGAAGGAAAGATTTATGGTGATGGGAGCATATATGTGACATTTCTATTGATGAGTCAAGAAGCAGAGAACTTAGCCGGAAGGAAAATCACCCAGTAACTTTTAACCATTGCCTTTATGTACTTATGTCCGCCACTAAGCTCCATTTCCAAAATATTCCAAAACTTCCTTAAATAGTTAGCTAAGGAACAAGTGTTTATGCAAATAAGCCTACAGGTGACATTTCACATTCAAATCACAATATTTATCCCAACTATAGTTAATGTGAGAGGGACAGAGTGGGATTGGTGGGAATATGGATAGAGGGAAATAATATAAATATAGTACTCATATATAAAATCCTCAAAAAATGAATTTAGATAAATTCTCTCTCTTTTTTTCCAACTAATCTCCAGAGTGTGTCCAACTCTTGCCTATTATTTCTGGATATTTAAATAGAGCATTTAACTGATAAATTGAAAATGACAATTACTCGTAACATGTATTCTATTAATTATTGCAATTAACTCAAAACCTCCCTGTTCACATAAATAAAAGCCATGTCCACCTACATACACTCTGAAAGATTCCTGTAAGCACTGACTATTCAATGCAGTGCAGGGAATCTTTAAGTTTCTCCATTCTCTTCTCCTCTCAACTCTTCATTCCAAGAAAGAAAGAAAATAAAGGATGAAGAGAGGAATAAATAATGAAAGAAGTATTCAACATAACTGCAAAGCATCCATTGTAAGAAAAACATAAAACAGGTTTAAAATGTCTGTCTCCTTGCAAGTTTAATTATGTCACATGTTTCAACTTCTCTTTTTTTTTGTTTACTTACTTACTTATTTAAGACTATCTCATGTAGCTCAGGCTTGCCTTGAATTTTCTATGAAGCTGATAATGAACTTGAATTTCAAATTCTTCTGCTTCTGTCTCCTAAGCACTGAGATCATGTGCTTGTGCTATCACGCTGGATTTTAAGTAGTGCTCTGTGGTGTGTGTATCAAGCAAGTGGTAGGCAAGCACTCTACCGACTGAGCTGATTCCCAAGCCCAGCCTTCTACAATGACTGTTTATAATAATACACAGACCTATAAATCTCTTCAGTTAATCAGCACTGAAAAATAAGATGAGCATGCATTTGTTCTCAACTAGAAGCCTTGTTTTCTAAAATGCTGTGGTAAAATAATCAGTTACAAGAAGACAAATGCTGAATGCTCTCACATGTGGAAGCTAACAAAAGAGATTTCATAGCAAAGGAGGGTACAGAACACACTATGCGAGTTTGGGAAAGATGAGAGGAAGTAGGAGTGTCGATCATTAATGTGTTCAGGTGTAGTAAGGAGAAAGTATGATATTTAATGTTCTATAGCTTTAGCATAGTAAAGTAACTTGTTGGTTATTACATATCTAAAAGTATCAAATAGAAGGAATTGTGAGGACTCTCAATGCAGAGGAACTGATAATGTTGGGGGTCATAGACTTGTTTATTATCTTGACCTTATGATTGTAATAAAACTATATATGTTTTTAAAGACTACAGTGCACTCATGAACTTTTATAACTAGTATGCAACAATTAAAATAAGAAGCATATGCTTGAAAATCCTTATAATTACACAGCACGATCTTATAGTCAACTGTGCTATATCCTGTGGAATCTGCTGCTGTAGTTATTGGAATAACCAGATAGAGTCTTAGTGGATCAATAAAGCTGACACTGCCTCGTCAAATACTCCCTTTCCATTAATGCACATTAGATCTCCCTATTAAACTTCCCTGAAGCTGATGGGCATGCTCAGGGATCTGTGTTAGACCATACCATCATCAAGTCCTTTTGATACATGCCTTTGACTTTAGTATTCTATTGATAAAACAGGTATCTTCAATTAAATTAATTAGTGAACCTACTATCTGTAATTGGTATAGTTAATCAAGCTTAGAATTTGAGTCTAAACATTGAAATTGTGGTAGTCCTTTCCCAAGGTGGACCCCATAATCCTACTGTGGGGTAAATGACTGTGACTGTGGGTTAGAATTATTTTACCTCTAGAAAATTAGATATAGTAAAATCTGTGGATTGAAAGACTGATTCAGAATTGTCAAGCTTCACTCAGTTGTGCCACTATAAATTTTCTGACTCTCTCAGTCCCAAAAATCTATGTGGGATAATATGTTTTTTATTTGAAGTGTTAAGCTATGGGTCAACTAATCAGCAATTGGTAACTGATTAAATTCATTAATCAAAAGCATAAAAGTTAAATTGTTTGGCATATAAAGAGAGAATATCTATATTTAAATATGTGGGATATATTTCTAGATACCAATGCATTTCAAAGGAAAGGAAAACATACACTACCTTGTTGATATCTCATTTTGCCTATTATTTTGCTGTGTCTTGCATCTAAGATTATCTGGATATGGCATTATCATAATGGTGTCTGACAAAAATCAAGATTTGGATCTTTATATGTGCGGGAATCAGAATGTGACCAGAAATAAGGTTGCATTTTTGTGTTCTTGTAACAATAGTTTCCAGCCACCTCTTTGAAGACTTGTCTGGTATACCTTGATAAAAACAGCAGGGAAAACATTTGTAGCATAGCTGGCTATCTTAGCTTGGTTTTTTATTGCTGTGAAGAGACACCATGACCTCAGCAACTATGATAAATAAAACGTCTATTTGAGGTGGTTTGCTTACAGTTTCAGAGGTTCAGTCCATTATCATCATGATGAGGAGCATGGCAGTGTGTAGGCAGATGCGGTGCTGGAGCTATGAGTCTTACATCTTTCAGACAACAGAAGTCAACTGACAATCACACTGAGGGAAGCTTAAACAAAACAGACCCCAAAGCCTGGCCCCACCATGACACACTTCCTCCAACTACACCATACCCACTCCAACAAAGCCACACCTCCTAATAGTGCCACTCCCTATGAGATTATGGGGCCCAGTTACATTCAAACTACCACACTGGCTTTGAATTTAAGATGTCTCACCAGCAGTTACTTATATGTCCCAAAGCATATAAATGTTCTGTCAGTTTTGACCACCAAAAATGGGATTTCAGCAGGGCGATGGTGGTGCACGACTTTAATCCCAGTACTTGGGAGGCAGAGGCAAGTGGATCTCTATGAGTTTGATGCCAGCCTGGTCTACAGAGTAAATTCCAGGACAGCCAGGGCTGTTACTCAGAGAAACCATGTCTTGAAAAACAAAACAAAACAAAAAACAAACAAAAAAGGGGAGACTTCAATTAAAGATTTTAATTTGAGCTACTGGTGTTATACCTAGGAAGCGATCTCCTATGCCAATGCGTTCAAGACTACTTCCTACTTTCTCTTCTAGCAGGTTCAGAGTAGCTGGATTTATGTTGAGGTCTTTGATCCACTTGGACTTAAGTTTTGTGCATGGTGATAGATATGGATCTATTTGCAGCCTTCTGCACGTTGATATCCAGTTATGCCAGCACCATTTGTTGAAGATGCTTTCTTTTTTCCATTGTACACTGTTCAGCTATGTTCATATCAGCATTATTTGTAATAGCCAGAACCTGGAAACAACCTAGATGCCCTTCAACCGAAGAATGGATAAATAAACTGTGGTACATATATACAATGGAATACTACTCAGCAGAGAAAAACAATGACATCATGAGGTTTGCAGGCAAATGGAGGGATCTAGAAAAAATCCTCCTGAGTGAGGTAACCCAGACTCAGAAAGACAAACATGGTATGTACCCACTCATAGGAGAATACTAGTTGTGGAACAAGGATGACTGGACGGCCACTCACAACACCAGGGAGGCTACCTGGAAAACAGGACCCCAAGAAAGACACGGGGATCGCCCAATGACAGAGAAATGGATGAGATCTACATGAACAGTCTGGACGTGAGTGGGGGTAATGAGGGGCAAGGGGCGAGGGAAAGAGAACTTGGGGGAGCGGGAGATCCCAACTGGATCAAGAACAGAGAGGGAACACAAGGAATGTTCATGGTAAATGAAGACCACATGAGAATAGGAAGAAACAAAGTGCTGGAGAGGCCCACAGAAATCCACAAAGATGCCCCCACAATAGACTGCTGGCAATAGTCGAGAAATAGCCCGATCCGACCTACCCTGGTGATAGGATGACCAAACACCCTAATTGTCGTGCTAGAAACCCCATCCAGTGACTGAGGGAACTAGATGCAGATATCCACGGTCAGGCCCTGGGTGGAGCTCCAGGAGTCCAATTGGCGAGAAGGAGGAGGGTTTATGTGAGTAAGAGTTGTTGGGACCAGGCATGGATGGAATACAGGGACAAGTGGCCAAACGAATGGAAACACATGAACTGTGAACCAGTGGCTGAGGGGCCCCCAACTGGATCAGGCCCTCTGAATGGGTGAGACAGTTGATTGGCTTGATCTGTTTAGGAGGCATCCAGGCAGTTGGACCAGGTCCTGTGCTCAGTACATGAATTGGCTGTTTGAAACCTGGGGCTTAGTAGAGACCCTTGGCTCAGCCTGGGAGGAGGGGACTAGACCTGCCTGGGCTGAGTCCACCAGGTTGATCTCAACCCTAGGGGGAGTCTTTGCCCTGGAGGAGATGGAAATGGGCAGTGGGCCGGGGGGAGGGGGGCGGGATGGGAGGAGGGAGAACGGGGGGAATCTATGGCTGATATGTAAAGTTGAATTATATTGTAAAATAAAATAAAATAAATTAATAAAAAAAGAGATAACAATAAAGTAACTCTAAATGGAGAAAAACAGATAAAAAAAGATTTTAATTTGGTTGATGATTAGAAAAATAATTTTGAATGTTATTTTCACTTTTGAATATGGCACAACCAAACAGAAATTTACTCTAAATTTTTTAAACTTTTTTTGAAATCATAATATAATTACATTTCCCCCTTCCGTTTTCTCGTTGTCCAGGCTGGCTGAAAGCATCCACAGGCCTACTTGGTGACACTTGGTCCAGGCAGATGAAGGACACCTATAAGGCCAGCCTGTGTTCTCACAGTCCAGTATAGTTTAAGGCATACACGAGCCTGCCCATTGCTTTGTGGCAACAGGCATGTAGGTGCCATTATATGGTGGAGAAATGGGAGAGAAAGAGAAGCCTAGTGGTTCATATGCCATGGAAAAAGTCAGAACTGAATAATTGAAGATGGTGAGGAAAAGGCTGATGTGGGTGGCCTGCTTGCCACCCAGGGCCAAGGTGATGTCTGGGCCCAGGCTGCTGCTAAGGGCCATGTCTATGTCTGTGGTGCTATCATAGATAGGTTCTGTGTTGACACCCATGTCCAATGTTGTCACCAAAGGCAGAAAGCATGGCTGGGTTATGTTGGTATCCAAGTGCCATATCGCTACTGGGGCCATGCTGATGTGAATGCTGTTCTGCCACCCTAGGCCATGACATCCAGGCCTGAGCTGCTGCCAAGGGCCATGTCTAGGTCTGTGGCCCTATAGCAGTCAGGGTCTGTGCTGATGTCCACGGCTTTAGAAATGACTGAAGGTTGTGAAGTTGCTCAGAGTCCGGTCAGCCACCTGAGTTCATGTTGATGTCCAAGAGCCATGCTGCTGCCAGGCCATTCTAATCTGAGTTGCCTGTGCTGCCACCTGGGGCAATGGTGATGTCCAGACCTGAGCTATTGCACAGGGCCATGTCTGGGTCCACAGCCCTACTGAAGCCAGGGTCGGTGTTGATGTTCATGGCTCCTGTTACCACCAAAGATTGTGCAAATACCCTGGGTCTGGGCCATCACCTGAGGCCAGATGGGTGCCTTAGGGTCATGCTGCCACCAGGGCTGTACTGATCTTGGTGACCTGCACTGCCACTGAGACCATGGTGAAGTCTAGGTCTAATCTGATGCCAAGGGCCATGTCTGAGTCCATGGTCCCACTGCAGATGGGGTCTATGTTGATGTCTGTGGCCTGTGTTACCACAGGGGCCATAGGTCCAGTCCCTTGTGGGAGAGCTGGCCCCTGCACCCTGGAGAAATGACCCAACTCCCCACCACTATTGTGGGAAAGCTGGACCTGATGGCATGGACTTAGAAGAGCTGACTCTGCCCCTCACCTGAGAGGGATGGTCCCAGTGGCCCAGACTGACCAGCTCAGCTACTACCCAGGCCCATATCCTGGATCTTGGGTTGGCCCTCCCTAACATCTACTCCATCTATGACCTGTTGAAGTATATGAAGGGACTGGCCCTGCTGAAAAATAGACTCAGGAACTCCATGACTCAGGGA
The DNA here is from genome assembly GCA_902168415.1 of Peromyscus melanophrys. Lineage (NCBI taxonomy): Eukaryota > Metazoa > Chordata > Mammalia > Rodentia > Cricetidae > Peromyscus > Peromyscus melanophrys. Next base: position 32,164 of record CABHPR010151307.1, on the reverse strand, counting down.
AACAGCTGGATATTCAAGAGGAGTTTTGGTGAGGGTCCAGTGATGATGGTGTGCCAGAGGCCAGAGGCCTTGAGCCAGACCAATGACTCATTGCAATGAACATTTCTGGGTGGAGTTGATTAGAAAAAGTGTATATTATGTAACACACTGTAGCTCCCAATGCCTCTAGGATAAATGAAGGGTTGGAGAGACAACAAAGACTGAGGAGTGAGCTGGGTTTTTTTTTGTTGTTGTTTGTTTGTTTGTTTTTGGTTGTTGTTATTTCTTTTTACTTAATTTTTTTGGGGGGGTTTCTTTTGAGGTAGAGGCTACAAGGGTGAGGGGCAAATATTGAGAGACTGGGAGGTAAGCAGGATTGGAGTGTATGATGTGAAATTCCCAAAGAATCAATAAAGAATTACACACACACACACACACACACACACACACACACACACACACACACA
>CABHPR010151307.1:0-31708 GCA_902168415.1 Peromyscus melanophrys | reverse complement strand
ACACACACACACACACACACACACACACACACACACACACACACACACACACATATATATATGAAAAATAACATAATTTTAAGAGTTATTTTTACTTTTAAATATGATACAATCAAACACAAATTTACTTATTAAACTTTTTAGAAAACTTTGAGATCATAATATAATTATATTTCTTCCTTCCCTTTTCTTCCTCCAAACCCTGCTCTCTTTCAAGATCTTGGCTTCCTTTTTTATTGTTATTGCACACATATAAGTATATGTTAATACATATATATATTCCTAAATATAACTTGCTCAGTCTGTACAATGTTATTTATATATACATTTTCAAGCTGACCATAGCATTTTTTACTTGGTTGTGTGTGTGCATCAAAGTATAAGTATATTCATGTGGGCAGGGAAGTATATAGATGGCAGATGTTAACCTTGGGGTTTGTTCTCTTGTTTTTATGAAATAGTCTCTCACTGGCCTGGAGCTTAATAATTAGGCTTGACTTTCTGGCCAGTGAGCCCTGGGATCCTCATTTCATCTCCTAATTACTACACTGGGATTAGAAACTCAAGGCAGATTTTCTTTCTTTGTTTCCTTTCTTGCTCCTTCCCTCCCTCCCTCCCTCTTTCTCTCTCTGTGTCTCTCTTTATTTCCTTCTATGTGAGTTCTAGGACTGATCTAAAGTCTTTCATACATATCATTTTACCTACTGATCCCAGCAATTATTGTAAAAAGGCTCCAGACATGTAAAATTTGGAGCTTCCTTTTCTTAACCTTTGAGTAGAAAGTGCTCTGGCATCTAAAACTTCTTATGTTCCTTATTTCAGGAGAGTTAGCTTTCCAAAGGTCACATTTAGAGGCATATGCTTCCTAGAGTTTCTGCTTTGTGTGCTTGCCTTGCAGTTTCCCATGACAAAGAAGATTCCTTCATGCAGGAAATTGGACATAAGTAACAGTCTCCTGGGGGTCTTCCCTTTCCTCTCCAGCACAGACATGTCCCTGTCCACTGACAAACACTCAAAGTGAAGAAATTACCCAAATCCATAGAAAAGAAATTGTAATAGCTCTTTCAATGTAAAATTCGAAGAATTTGTCCCATGTATAAGTTCTTGTTGTTTGTTTGATTTTTTATTGTTGTTGCTAAATGAGTATCCTCAGAATAACTTCGAAGTGATTTGAGACAGGATAGTAATTACAAACCTTAGACCTCAAAGCAAAATCTAACAACATTATTATAGTGGAAAATATGCAAAACAAAGTTAAAATAGATACATATTGTAGAATTATCTTTTCACCTTCAACCTTACCAGCTGCTATCTAACAGGTAAAAAGATTCCTAAATTAAAATAACTCAATTTAAGTCTTGTTAGAGTATGTAAAATCAAATACTGAAGTGCTTGAAATGTTTCTGTTTACATGCTTCTAAAATTAAACAGAAAAGATTCAATATAAATCACTAATAATCAAGTTGTGTAGATGATGGAATACAAAAAAATAATAAATGATGACGAATGCTGAGTTAACCTGTAAAACTAGATAAAGTATCTTGTCATTTATGGATTCGGGGACACTGGAGAAGAAGTTTGTAGGGAACAAATTAATAGTGGATTTAACACTTTATTCTATATATGTGTTAATTTGAGGTTTCTGTTATAGCTATAAATGATGACCTTTGGATATATAATGAAGAACATGGAAAAGCGTATCGATATGCTTATGTATATGTGATAGTAAACTCATTATATATTAAATTTACACTAAAATTATTTTTTACAGATGATAATATTTATTCACTTATCTGATGTCTTCCAAAAATAGAAAACTAGCTAAGTTTCAAGTCTTTAAATTAATGTTTAAATTAACACAATACCTAATTTTTAATTATTTCATGATTCTGTTTAATAAATACAGAAATTTATAGTAACTTAAAATGTTTTCTTTTTCATGAGATTATAAAATAGTCTCACTTAATTTTGATGTTTATAATATTAAAAATCCCATCATAAACTATCTATAAAAAAGTGAAAATAAAATGAATCGTATTATAAGTTATGGAATATAGCTAATACTTTATGAATGGAAGATAAAGCTTCCCTTAATGGTTAGAAATGAAATAAAATAAAGTATTATGTATATGCTTGAAAAAAGGAGCACAAACCTACAGAAAATATGAAGTTAATTTATAATAAACATTAATGAATTAGAAATAAATGACTTGATAAATATTCCAGTTCATTTCTTTTTAATAGTGTTTACAATAGTGTAGCCAAAAGGTCAACATTTTGTGAAGACTTTGTGTGTGTGTGTGTGTGTGTGTGTGCCCGCACATGAATACAAACCTGTGCATATGTGCAGATAGAGGCTAGAGATTGATGCCAGGTGTCTGCCACTATCACAGAATCTTTCACTGAACCCAGACCTCACTGATTGTCTGAGCTCTAAAGATCTACCTCCTCTCACACATATGAACACATAGCTCTGTCTTGAGCTATAGTTACAGACAGAAATGCATGACCACACTTGACTTCTGTGTTGATGATGAGATTTAAATTTAGGTCCTCAAGCTTTCAAAGTGAGCACTATACTTACTGAATCATCTTCCCAGACCTAGCGAAGACCATTAAGCAAACACTTATGAAAATATATGCGTATTTCAGTAATGTGTACTTTAACTGTGCATGTGCATTACACAATTGCATATATACATATTCATTATATTAACACTATAGAAGATAGAGTAAGAATAACAAGACAAAGCATGTTTAGTAGCAATAATTTGCTATGAGAATAGGCAAAGAGCACATTATATACAATCTTAAACTTCTCACCCCATTTTAAAGAGAGTAGGTAACATTAATATTAAAAATACCCATGTAGTATTATATATGATTTTCCACTCCTAGCCTCATGTACAGAAGTAATGATGAGTTTTAATGAAGGGAAAATGGCAACATCCTGATTTCACAAAAAAAGAGATGGTTTGGATAAAAACAACATCCATAACATTAAAAATCATAATTTTTGAAAGGAATGCAAAATTGGAAAGAAAACAAAGATCTCACAGAAATCAGAGGATTTGGACAGAAGATATGTTCTCATGCACATGATATGTTCAAAGAGAAAGGGAAGGTTTAGAAAAGAAAGATGTAAAAGGGCACAATATCCCAGAGATAACCATATCCTAAACTCAGGCATCTATGGACATGTTCCCTCACATAGATATAAAGGACTTTGAAGATATTATTGAAATGGGGATGTTGAATGAGGAGAATTTTCAGGTTTAACTGGGTGGGTCTTGTAGATCACAAAAGTCATTATAATTCAAAGCTGGAGACAGGCACAACAGAGTCAGAAAGACAGTTGCAGATATCACCTTGCTGGCTTTGAAGATGGTAGAAAAGCCCACCAGCCAAGAAATGCAGGTGGTCTCAACAAGCAGGAAGGGCTAGGGGACACTTTGGCCTGAAAGCTGCAACAGAGGCTCATCTCTTCTAACAGTGTCTTTTCAGGACAATAGGACTCATTTCTGATAATGTGCTCAGTGTTCAGGCTTTATGACTGAATTTTTTAAAAAGAACTCTTCCAGCATCTTGAAAACAAGGCAAACACAGAAATTATGAAAATGATTTATTATAAAGACATTAATAAATTGAAAATGGACTTCATAATATACATACATATATATATGTGTGTGTGTGTGTGTGTGTGTGTGTGTGTGTGTGTGTGTGTGTGTGTAGAAAGAGACAGAAAGACAGAAAAGAAAATTTTAATTTATAGAAAATTCTGCTTTTTGAGGCCTAATTCAGAATCATCTTGACCTAGCAAAGGAACAAGTCTAAATTAATGAGACCATATGTCACATGCCAGATATAGATACTCTGTTAAATAAAATTAAATTAGCTTCATGTCTAAGATAATCTAGACAAATAGATGCCATGTTATTTTAGTATTTACATGATTGGATAAAATATTTCATTATAAAATATTTGCTGTTGGTGCATCCATTCTTTTGTAGAGAAAATAGAATTCTAAAAACAACCCTTTTCTTGTCTACGGTGCACATGAATAAGTCTAGTTTTACTGACAGACTGAAAATAGTAAGAAATCACTAGATAGTTCCTCCCAATGTAAGCAATGTAGCCTTTATCAGAGTGACTAAGTTGCATATAAACTGTTTCACAAGTGCCAGTTCAGAGAAAGAGAGCATAGGTGTCATGATGATGGTTTTCAGACTCACCTTTTAATGGTTGTAATAGTTTAACATTCTCATTGAGATTCATTAACATTGTTGACTTGGATTATTAGAAACTCCAGACTTCCTAATTCAGTGGTCTAGGTTTTATTGGCTCTGTATTGAAATACTGCATCAATGGCAGTAAAGACTTTAAAGTTTCAGATCTTTCCTCTCACATAGCACAGAGTAAACATCGCTATAGATGTTAGTTACTTTTCTCTTGCAGTAATAAAACACCATGACCAAGGCAACTTGTAAAAGGCAGTGTTTAATTAAGCACATGCTTCCAGAGGAGTGAAGGCATGATGGCTGGAATAGCTGAGCTCACATCTGTAACCACAAGTGGGAGGCAGGGAGCATACTGGGACTAGCAAGAGTGTTTGAAAACTCACCCTTTGGTGACATACCTCCTCCAATAATTCGATACCTCCTCATCCTCCCTAACAGTCCCACCAACTGAGGGCCAGTACCAAACACATATGAATATCATTCTCATTCAAACCTCCACAGTATTTGTTTTCAGCATTCAACCAGATACTTCTTATGTTATGCTCTACTAGAGGACTTTGGCCTAGACAGATCATTTACACATGCTTGTGACTGCAACTTTTACAAAAAAATATTTCTGAATATCAAAGATTGATTGATTTGTATAGCATAAGAGATTTAGAATTTGTGATTTTAGTAGGAAAAATATGATTCCTCAAAAGAGTAAGATCTTAGAATTCAAAGAAGTGACAGAGTTCAAAAAGCCAAGTGAGGAAACAGAACTGACAAAATAAGAATTTTTTTTTTAAATTGGAGAAGTTGTGGGGTTTTTTTTAATTATGTTGAGTGACACACATTCTACATACCTGGACTCTAAATATCATAATATTGAAGTACTTATGGTTTTCCAGACACAATTACAACTTTAAAGGTTATAAAGTAATTGTCATACTATTTGGAGGATTTACCTATATATGTAAGGGAAATTGTAGCTAATGATTAAGAGTGAACTAAAGAATTTTGAGTCATCACAGAAGGAAACAAGGGTTTGGTGAGAGGAGGTAGACACAAGGAAGTTCTAGTGGGGCATAGTACACAAAGAAGAGTTCAGAAAAAAAGTTATAGACACTGACTGTTTTCCTGGGTACCCTAGGGTCTGTTAGGTTTATCAAGACAAGCTTCTTTCTTTCAAAACCTACAGCCATTACATAGGTTCTTATTCAATCAATTTGGTAAGAACAGGGGACAGAAATTGGCTGAGAAATTTAGGGTCAAAAGACCCCAAAGAAAACTGAGAAATCTTGTTCTTTGTTAAAGGCAAAAATGTCCTTACATGCTGGCAGCCCAGTCTTTACAGAAGGTCAGATACCAGAGTGTTTAATTTAAATGTCTCTGTTTCTACCTTGGCAAACGGATGGATATATGCTGTGGGATGGTCTGTATGTCAAACATGTTGCTTATTGGTCAATGAATAAAACACTGATTGGCCAGTGGTCAGGCAGGAAGAAGTATAGGCGGGACAAGGAGGAGAGAATTCTGGGAAGTGGAAGGCTGAGGAGACACTGCCAGCCGCCGCCATGACAAACAGCACGTGAAGATGCCGGTAAGCCACAAGCCATGTGGCAAGGTATAGATTTATAGAAATGGATTAATTTAAGATATAAGAACAGTTAGCAAGAAGCCTGCCACGGCCATACAGTTTGTAAGCAATATAAGTCTCTGTGTTTACTTGGTTGGGTCTGAGCGGCTGTGGGACTGGCGGGTGACAGAGATTTGTCCTGATCGTGGGCCAGGCAGGAAAACTCAAGCTACAGATATACCAGAGACGGTGTCTGATTTTGGTTACTGTTGTTGTTTGGATCACATCGTTTTCCACTTAATGATCCATTCCTCTCCTGGAAAGTAACTGAGGGTGTGGCTGAAACTTCATGGCTCCCAACACCTGCAATGGGAACTAAACTCACCAGTGCATCCCTCCTTCCTCTTTCCATCTATTGAAGTCTTATTGAGTCTGGGGCATCAAGGCTCAGAGGTACCCTGTTTTCTGATACACACCATGTTATATAAAAGAGGCCCCTGTCTTCTCCCTTCCTCTTCTATCACTCTTTCTCTCACTCTCTCTCTTTCTTGAGCTCCTACTACCCAACTATTGATTTATAACAAACTGCTCTCTAATACTCTAATGCTGTGAAGTGCCTCTACACCTGGAATGGGAACTGGCTGGCCACGCACCCCTTCTTTACTCCCTCCATCGTCTAAAGCCTTTCTAAGTGGTCCTCTGTGGTCCGTGGATTCCATTCTTCAAATTTGTGAGATAATAACAGAAAGGAATTGGTTTGGGTTTGGCTTTGGTGGCTCTGGATTTGGGAGATGCTATTTCTTCAAAAAGTTCTCATCATTCTCACAGATATCTCAGTATTCCCATATCATTTCTGACTTCACATAAACCTACGATGTTTGGGGGAAATGCTGACCATTTCCCTATTGTAATTATAAATAAAAACTGCCCATCACTTTTAACAGCTGGAGGGAAGACAATTTAGAGTAAACAAAAAACCCTAAGGCTTCCTTATGTTTGTTCTTATTCCTAGGTTCTAGTTTCATGATTCGTAAAGAATACTTTTCATAGTATTCTTACTTGTAACTTCAGTTGAAGAAACAGCTCAGTTTTAGATTGAGGATATATTAAAGGGGAGAAATGTCTTTTCATTGAACCATGAACAATTACCAGCCATTTCACTGCTTTGGAAACGTCTATAACCTCCTCCTTTAAGTTTGTAGGTGAAGAGGTGTGTGCATATTTGGCTAGTCAGTCTTTTTCAACTTACTTTGGACCCATCTTAGAACTTCCCTTTGTCTTTTTTTGTTATATTTATGAACATTTAAAACTAAAAGCTTTCTACAACATTTACCTAATGCACACATTTGTGGATTACGCTGAAGATACATATGGAGCAGTTTCATAAACTGTCAAATCCTCTGTACCCTCTTAGTATTTATTCTTCTTTTTTTTTACAGCAATCTCAGACCTTTGCAATTTAACTTATTGAGTCTGACTCTTCTAAGTACTATGTATCTGATAGTCAGTCTTGTTTTTGAGCTGTCTAAAGTTGCTTCCTTTTTACTGTGAAATAGTACTTTATTATGAAAAAAAGTCCCCATATATTTTTACTCCCAGTCATTGGAATTGTGGAACAGATTTTGGCACCTATGAATAATAACAATATATGCATCTGCAAGCAAGTTTCCATGAGTAAAAACATTGGCATTTACAAAAGGGTTATCTAGGAGTAGGAGTTATGGGCATTTGGTATAAGCATTGTAAAGTCTAAAAAGCTATTAAATCATTTGGATTTCACCTATTTGCTTTCCCAGTCTGTGTACTAACTTGTACTCTGGCAAACACCAAGAATTGACACATTGTATATAGGAGGGCTACTGGTTTTTTTTTTTTTTTGAGTTAATCTTTGCTGAAGTTTTTTATAAGCTGCATGTGTTCTTTGGTTGAATTTTTGGGGTCACTTATGTGTACTATCATATCATCTGCAGATAGTGAATGCTTGACTTCTTCCTTTCCAATTTGTATCCCCTTGATCTCCTTATGTTGTCTTATTGCTCTGGCTAGAAACTCAAGTACTATACTAAATAATAAGTATGAGGAGAGTGGATAGTCTTGCCTTGTTCCTGATTTTAGTGGAATCGCTTTGAGTTTCTCTCCATTTACTTTGATGTTGGCTGTTGGCTTGCTGTAAATTGCTTTTATTATGTTTAGGTATGTTCCCTGTATTCCTGATCTCTCCAAGACCTTTATCATGAAGGGATATTGGATTTTGTCAAATGACTTTTCAGCATCTAGTGAGATGATCATGTGGTTTTTTTCAGTTTGTTTATATGGTGTATTACATTGACAGACTTTCATATGTTGAATCACCCTTGCATCCCTGGGATGAAGCCTACTTGATCATGGTGGATAACTGTTTTGACCAACCCCACATCTGACAGAGGGCTGATATCCAGAACATATAAAGAACTCAAGAAATTAGACATCAAAATGCCCAATGGTCCAATTAAGAAATGGGCTATAGAGCTAAACAGAGAATTCTCAACAGAAGAAGTTCAAATGGCTGAAAAACATTTAAGGAATTGCTCAACATCCCTAATCATCAGGGAAATGCAAATCAAAATGACTCTGAGATACCACCTTACACCTGTCAGAATGGCTAAGATCAAAAACACTGAAGACACTTTATGCTGGAGAGGATGTGGAGCAAGGGGAACTCTCCTCCTCTGTTGGTGGGAATGCAACCTTGTACAGCCACTTTGGAAATAAATATGGCACTTTCTTAGAAAACTGGGAATCAATCTCCCCCAAGATCCAACTATACCACTCTTGGGCATATATCCAAGGAATGTTCAATCATACCACAAGGGCACATGCTCAGCTATGTTCATAGCAGCATTGTTTGTAATAGCCAGAACTTGGAAACAACCTAGATGCCCTTCAACTGAAGAACGGATAAATAAAATGTGGTACATATACACAATGGAGTATATTCAGCAGAGAAAAAAAGTGACATCATGAGGTTTGCAGGCAAATAGATGGATCTAGAAAAAATCCTCCTGAGTGAGGTAACCCAGACTCAGAAAGACAAACATGGTATGTACTCACTCATAGGTGAATACTAGATATAAAGCAAAGGATGACTAGACTGCTACTTACAACTCCAGAGAGGCTACCTAGTAAAGAGGACCCTAATAAAGACATAGGGATCACCCAACAACAGAGAAATGGATGAGATCTACATGAGCAAAATGGACGTGAGAGGGGGTAATGACGAGCAATGGTTGGGGGAAAGAGACCTTAGGGGAGCGAGAGATCCCAGTGGATCAAGAACAGAGAGGGAGAACAAGGAAAGAGATACCATGATAAATGAAGACCCCCATGGGAATAGGAAGAAGCAACGTGCTAGAGAGGTCTCCAGAAATCCACAAAGATACCTCCACAATAGACTACTGGCAATGGTCGAGAGAAAGCCTGAACTGACCTACACTGGTGATCAGATGGCCGAACACCCTAACTATTGTGATAGAACTCTCATCCAATGACTGATAGAAGTGGATGCAGAGATCCAAGGCCAGGCCCCAGGTGGAGCTCCAGGAGTCCAATCAGCAAGAGAGAGGAGGGATTGTATGAGCAAGAGATATCAAGACCATGATAGGAAAAAGCACAGGGACAAATAGCCAAACTAGTGGAAACACATGAACTATGAACCAATAGCTGAGAAGCCCCCATGAAACTGGATCAGGCCCTCTGGATAAGTGAGTCAGTTGATTAGCTTGAACTGATTGGGAGGCCTCCAGGCAGTGGGACCAGGACCTGTCCTTAGTGCATGAGCTGGCTTTTTGGAGCCTGGGGCCTATGCTGGGACACTTTGCTCAGCCTGGGTGAAGGGAGGAGGGGACTGGACCTGCCTCTACTGAATCTACCAGGCTGAGCTGAATCCCCAGGGGAGTCCTTGCCCTGGAGGAGGTGAGAATTGGGGGTAGATTGAGGGGAGGGTGGGAATGAGGAGCAGGAGGAGGGAGGACAAAGGAGTCCATGGCTGATATGTAAAATTAAATTAGTTATAAAATGAAAACAAAAGAATTGACACATTGTGTTTTGCAGCTAATAGTGGTATCCTATTTTGGTTTTATTTTATGCTGATGATTAATAACTTTAAGCTAATTTTTCACACACACAGTGATTGTTTTATGTTATTGTGCTATGTTGCCACTGGTGGGAATATCCAAGAACTGCTTCAAGCAATTTCCAAGTACAGAACACTTCATCATGATGTTCTAAATAGGTCTCCAGAATCTATTCATCTTGTGTAGCTGAAACTTAGTGCCTTTAACCAAAGAATGTTATATTCATCATTATAACACTTTTGGTGATCTTTTCTACTAACTGTAAAACCAAAATATCTCCCTAACGCATTACTGTCTGCTTGCAGATTTTTTTTTCAAAAAAGTCATTAAATTTTAGTTGTTTATTGTTTGCTTGCAAGTGTCATGGCATATATCTGGTGGTCATAGGATGCCTTGCAGGGCCTACTTCTTTTCTTCTTCAGGTTCTTCTCATGTGGAACCTGAGGATCCTAGTAGTCAGGTAATCAGTTTTGATGACAAATGCCTTTAACCACTGAACTGTCTTGTTGAACTCTGCTTACTATTTTGAACATGATTAATAGAGTGAGTTTGATAACAATTAAATTTGTGATATTTATGTTTATTTTTATAATAGGAGTGATTTTTTTTTAATTCAGCATCATATGGCTTCTGGAAGAAACATCATATCCTATGTATGCAAACTCTAAATTTCATAAGAATACTACAAAAATATGAAGCTGATTAAATAGAGTCTATATGGCTCTTTTCAAACATACTCAGATGTAGCAGGTCTTTCTTCTCGGGCTTTCTTTGGGCTGCCACCCTCCAAATATTGGCACTGAGATTTATTATTAATTATGAAAGCTTGGCCTTAGCTTGGTTTGTTTCCAACTAGCTCCTATAATTTAAATTAACCTTTTTTTTTTTTTGGTTTTTTGAGACAGGGTTTCTCTGTGTAGCTTTGTGCCTTTCCTGGATCTCACTCTGTAGACCAAGCTGGCCTTGAACTCACAGAGATCCGCCTGCCTCTGCCTCCCAAGTGCTGGGATTAAAGGCATGCACCACCACCACCCGGCGAAATTAACCATTTCTATTAATTTATGTTCTGCCATGAGCCTCTTTATCTGTCGTCCATTTTTTAATGTCCCACTCCCTCCATGTCCAGCTGCCAAATTCCTGTGCCTCTCATTATTCCCAAGTTCCTATCTCTGCCCAGAAGTCCTGCCTATTGTCTCCTGCCCTTCAGCTCTTTATTAAACCAATCAGAAGGTACCTTGACAGAGACATATCTTCAGTGTACAAAAAGATTATCCCACAGCACTTAGATCTCATTTTCCCTCCCCGACTCTCTCTTCTTCGCTACTTGCCCACCCTCTTCCCATTTAAACCTCCAGACCCCCTCCCCAACAATATAGAATATTTCTATTACTCAGAATTTCCCATCAGGACTTAGTAGTAAAATCTTACAACTGAAGATAGCACAGTTTGGTCAAAGACATATAGAATTCAAGTTGATACAATTGAAGATACCACACATTTTCATCCAGGACATGCAGAAATCAAGTTGTACTTTCCACAAACCTTCTTTCCTGCAGGCCAGCTTTTATAGTACCTGAAGGTGCTATGTAGATTGTGGGGGGAAAGTCATCAACAGTCTCACCCAGCTGAAAAAAATTCATGGAGTATAATGATGACTTGAGTGGCCCACAGATGCAAGAGTGTCACACATGATTATGTTATTGGATGTCCTGGCTAGTTTTATGTTAACTTGACACAAGCTAGAGTTATCTGAGAGGAAGGACCCCTAATTGAGAAAATGCCTCCATAAGATCTGGCTGTAGACAAAACTGTAGGTCATTTTCTAAATTAGTGATTGATGTGAGAGGGCCCAGGCCATTATGGGTGGTGCAACCTCTGTGCTGGTAGTCTTGGGTTCTATAAGAGAGCAAGATGAGCAAGCCATGAGGTGGCAGGAAGCCAGTAAGCAGCAACTCTTCATGGCATCTATAGCAACTCCTACCTCCTGCCTCCAGGTTCCTGCCCTGTTTGAGTTGATGCTCTGATTTTCTTCAGTAATGGACAACAATGTGGAAGTGTGAGCCAGATAAACCCTTTTCTCCTCACATTGTTTTTTGCAGTAGTGTTTATTACAGCAAGTGTAACCCTAACTAGGACACAAACATAACAAATTGGGTTCTGATTGTATTTAAGTCCTGTTCCAAAGGAGGAAGCATATGTCTGGTATTATAGGGCTTGACAAAAACAAATGGGTGGTGTGTTCACGGGTGCCAGGTGTGAACATACTCCTATTAATCTATTAAATAGTCATAGTATAAAACTACCTTCTGAATTCTGATCACTTACCCATAGATTAGTAAGTCTCTCAGACCTTACTAGAGCAGTTTCTTTTTACAGCAGATGAAGATTAATACGGACACTCACAACTGGTCAATTTTCAGAGAATAGGGCTAGAGAGGAGGTTCAGCACCTAGCACCTCATAATGTTCCTGTGAAGGAAATGAGATCATTTCCCAGCACCCTTATCAGGCAACCCATATGCACTTGTATCTCCAGCTCCAAGGGGACATTGACTCTTCTGTCTGTGGACCCCTGCACACTCATGCACATACAGACCCCAGAGTCACACACTCAAAAACACAGTACCCACATGGTGACTCATAATTGTTTGTGACTCCAGTACCAGGGGATCTGATGCCCTTTTCTTACCTTCTTGGACATAATATGTACCTGGCATACAGACACCCACACAGGCAAAGCATCCATACACATGAAAATACAAATGAAAACTAGCTAAAACGAACTGAGGATATTTCTACATGGCACCAGCAGCCAGTAGACATGCTTCAGTGAACTGGCCCAGAGTCAGGAAATAAAAAGGCATGGAGATAATTAGGAATCTATTTATAGTCTCTGATTCAAAGCCTTAGATGTTAATATCACAACCCAGCAGAGGTGACTGAAATGACTGTTTCATCTTGATCTGAGTTTATAAGTTATTATTTAAAAAAACAAAAAACATTCTGTCATGTAGAATGAATCATCAGTAACAGACACCTGAGTTCTCCAGACGGATAGTAACTTCTAAGCAACAAGAGTATAGGGATCCAATTTTGTTATACAAAAAAGGTATCTTTCTGAACTAATTAGCACCTCTTATTACACTAGTGTAATAGAAATTGGTCAGATAAGTCACATAGTTAATAATTTGGGCTCATTAAAGCACAAAATAAATGTAAGAGATTGAATCCACGTTTCCAGAGCAGAAACTTAAGGTTTTTTTTCCCCTTTGTATAACAAAACTAACACATTTCCTGCCAATGTTAGGAAAATGTGTGAACAGCACATCCTCGGGTGGGAAGTGTGATGGGAACACTTTGCACTCTGAGATAAACTGAAAATAACAGTATTTTAAAAACTCCCCAAGTAAACTAATTTCTCAGCATTTTCTGTGAGTTATTGACTCCCCAAGGGATGTACTTTTATCACTGACTTTTAAAAATGCTGATATTAGAAGATATTTCACAACCACTATAAATAACAATCCCCCCCCCAAAACCTGAATATACCGACAATGAGCTTAATAATTTGGGTAATATTGTGCTTTTCCTTTAAATGTCTCTTGTGCTTTTGTATCCATTATCCATTCATTTCAAGTCTGACAACCTTGGAGTTGACTTGAGCAAACTTCTAAACTATTTTCTCTTTGAGACGTCTGTGTGCGTCAGGTGTATTTCCTAGGATGCCTCCAATTAAAAACAAATGAGAGAATGTTTTTCACAGTGGACAGAACGTTGAGAATGTGTGGATTGGCAGAGAAGTGGAATCTAAGGCTCTCACACTTTATACTCTGCTAGGATTAGAACAGTTCTATCCTGTCTCAGGCTTATTTTGACCCTGTCTATCTTCCAATACAGTCATTTCTGTTTTGGCTTAAGTTAGTTGATTTGTTTCAGTTCCTTAGATGAGAGAGTATCCTAACAATCAAACAGTAAGGAATATTACATAAATCCTATAGGAAATATTCAGAGAGTTGAAAGCTGTAGTGGAGGTGTGGTGTTTCATAAACAATACTTAGATCTTGTGTCAGTCAATGAAGAAAAACAGGCAAGGAAGAACAAGTAAAACTGTTGAGCGGGGTTTCCTGTATTTAGAGGTAAGGCTTGATACTGAAGATATGAGTATTTTTGAAATAGAGCCTTTATATCTGATGTGATCCTTTATTCCCCTTAAGTTCACTTTTCCAAGGAGCAATATGCCTTATCACGACAGGCCTGTTCGGAGGGTCACAATTCTAAGCCACATGGCAGACTATTAGGTATATTTTTATTTTGTGACTATCATAGATTGAATAAAGATGATGTTTGAAGAGATTAGATCCTAGCCAAAGGTAATTACTATTTTGGGGGGGGAGGGAGTCATATTTTATCTGCATTTCTCTGCATTTTGTTTTAGTTTGTATCATCTCTTGATAATTTTTTCGTACTGTACTTGGGAATCTCCAGTTGATGTCCACAGCATGTGTGTTAATTGCACCTTTTTTCCCTAGCTCTTACACTATTTACAGTGATTTACTTTAAGGATCATTCATTTAGTCTACACTTTGACTAGGCACTAAATTAGCTGCTGGAAGCAGTTGATAGTCTTAACTTCTGTCACTATTGGTTTCCTGCTTCATTTTTACTAGATGGGCATTCACTATTTTTAATTCGGCTAAAATTTTTCACCTTCTCATTAAGTTGATTCCCCCTAGTTGTTTATTACAGAGAGATACATGTGAAACATAATTTCAGTTTGTCTGTTTTTTTCTTAAGCCCATTTTAGTCAGCTCTCACCTGAAGATTTCCAACCATTGTCAATGATCATTGAAAGCACAGCTATCAATTTGATAGCAGAGATTAATAACAATCTGGGAGATTTAGCACTGATTTATGTAGGTAAAAACCGAACCTGCGAATTTATAAAAATATCATCTTTGTTGTTCTTTTCTCTTATAATAATAATGATAAAAACACTTGATAGTAGATATAATACATCAACTCCTTTTTTCCTATCAAGAAATAAAATATTTCTTAATTTATAATTTGATTTATACTTTAAATATATTGCTGAATTTTCTTACTAACATTAAATCTTTTAGAAATAAAACAGAAGAGTAATAAGCCAGTCAACCGGTGAGAGTTTAGCTTTTAGATATGGTGTGACTCCTGGGTCTTGTAATTTTCCTCTTTAAGAAGGCCATTAGTTAGGAACAAGTTAACAGGGACAAAGGAAGGATATTGGAAGTGGGAGTCTGGGAGCTGATTAGGAAATGAATCTTGCATATCTTACAAAGTAAACTAGAAGCAATACCTGCGTGCTCTGATCTAAATGCCTGGAGAGGTGTTACTATCACATCATTACACTACAGCACGGAGAGTTTAATATTGTATCATAAGAACTCATATTGCAGTAGAACAGGTTTCCAAGTGTAAAACAATCCTTAATGCTTTCACTTTTTCTATCCTACCCAGGCTCTCTTCTAGCCAAGGCTGACCTTGCATTTGCTGTGTAGTCCAGTGTGGTCTTGAACTCCTATCTTCCTGTCTCTACTCCATTAGTGCTGAGATTACAGGAGAAGCACCTCTATGCCAAAATTTAGTTACTTTCCCAAATTAAGGCAATGCTTGGTAAGCACCTTATGTGCTTATTTCACTTAGCATTTGGTCTGGCTTTTTTTGTTTTGTTTTAGTGGAGTAAGATCAACAATTGGACTCATTGCATGGATGTCAAGCCAACATAATTATTACTATGTGTAAACTCCACATATTCCAAATGTTTTTCCAGCTGTGTTTCATTAATAGAAGTCATATGTGCTCATCTATTATTGTAAAAAAAATTTAAATTAACCCAGGTTTCTTGTCATTTTATCTGGTCCCACATTTATTTTCCCATGGAACCTAGCTTTTGTTTAGTGATGGATGTTGAAAGAATAAGCAAATGTATACATTAAAATGACAAAATATTTCTGAATTTTTCAAGTGTTATGGTTTGTGATTTAAGAGACTCTTCTTGGCTCAAGTCATTCATTATATATTCATAAATTATTAGAGAAATGATCAATATAAAATACATGTTGAACTTTTAAAGTATTTTCATAGGACTGATTCTACCTTGCATGATACAAATATGATTTCACTTTCCTTTCGACTTTAATTAACTTCATATAATTTTGCTCATCTTTGTGTGCACATGATCAATTTTTCTTTTAAAGTATCTCAAATTCAGAATATAGATACATTTAGCTATTATCCAAGAAGAAATCTTATGTTACATTTCTAGGTATGAATTAAAAGTTTGTACTGAGTTCCCGTATATTATTTTGTTATTTGAATGTATACATTTGCTTATAAAGAGTAAACCTAAAGAAATATGTACTTGTTGAACAGAATTAAATTACATCCTTCTCTTCACATTAATTGTTTTTTCAAATATCTGACCATTTATACTTTTATTAAACTGGTGAATGTTACATGTTTTTATCTTAAAAAATAACATGTGAATATATCCTCATATCACGTTAAATATCTTGATATCATATAGAGAATTTATATGTCCACCTAGTTTTGACACTGTCTCTAGGTTCTCTGTTATGATTAAGATGTTCTTGTGACATCCCTGCACCCCCTTTTCTGTTTCTTCTTTTTTCATTCAATTTAATCACAAAAAGGTTATTTACTATTTTCTTAAATAAACTTGTTTCTATTGTTAATTTACCCATTTAAAATGTGATGCATATATGCTGTATGTTATCTAAGGTAGTTAATTATTAATTTGACTTATGAACTCCCATCCCCATTCTGTTCTTTGGATCCTTTTCAATCACTCTACTTTTCTATATAATGTTTGATTTATATATTGTTAGTTATCTGACTTTAAATTATCTTATCTTTAGATGTAAGCCACTGAAATTTTAGTTTTCATGTTTTTCATCTAATTTCCTTGATTTAAAACATCAGTGCTGATTTCAAAGAATGGGAAGGAAAATAGGTATGTTTAGTTCCTGTTGTCTTGAAAATAACTTCCAATTACATTTAAACACTGACTGTTTAAATGGGAAACTGTTTAAATGGTCCCAGTTGCTGGTGCTGTTTGAGGAGAGTGTGAAACAGTTAAACATGGAGACTTGATGGAGAAAGTCCATAACTGGGGATGGGCTTGGACAGTTTAAAGCCTCACACACTTCTTGTTTTCTCTGTCAGCTCCCTGTATGTGTTTGAGATATGATTTCTCCACTTCCTGCTCCTATTGTGATGCCTTCCCCACTATTAAACATTTTCCCTCTGAAGTAAATATATAAGCATATATTTCTTGATTTACTTTCTGTCATGGAATTTTATTGCAATAATACAAAATTGACTAACATAAACACAATATTTTCTAAAATGTAACTTTCCTGCCTGGCCCACGGTCAGGACAAATCTCTCTCACCCGCCAGTCCCACAGCTGCTCAGACCCAACCAAGTAAACACAGAGATTTATATCGCTTACAAACTGTATGGCCGTGGCAGGCTTCTTGCTAACTGTCCTTATATCTTAAATTAATCCATTTCTATAAATCTATACCTTGCCACATGGCTTGTGGCTTACCGGCATCTTCACATGCTGTTTGTCATGGTGGCGGCTGGCAGTGACTCCTCAGCCTTCCACTTCCCAGAATTCTCTCCTCCTTGTCCCGCCTATACTTCTTCCTGCCTGACCACTGGCCAATCAGTGTTTTATTTATTGACCAATAAGCAACATGTTTGACATACAGACCATCCCACAGCATAACTTGTTGACTTTTAAATGTTCAGTTAATTGTTTTACCTGATAGTCCTCTTTTATAACAGTTTTATTTCATATACATGCTTCCAGATTCATTCAGGTACCAGCATTCCATTCTATTTCATCACTATTGTTTGACCATTTGAATTTTTCACATTGTATTTGTTTGTCAGTGGATGGGTGCTTTGAATGTTTATGCTTCAGGACTATTATTAATAATATTGTGAACATTGTGTTCAAATTTTTCTGTGGTTACAGCAAGAGCATACACAAGAGTATTTTCATACATGTATTTTTAATATATACCTAGGCATGTACCTGCTAGCAAGCATGATGATTGTATTTTGGCTTTTGGATGAACTGACAAACTTTTCACAAATGGACATTCCATTTACAGCCTGTCAGCAAGAACGGTGATTTACATATACTTCCAAACTTGTTATATTTTAAATTTTTTTGAGTTTATAATATAATCACATCATCCCTGCCTTCACTTTCCTTTCTTCAAACTGTCCCCTGCTCTCTTTCAAAGGCATGGCCTCTATTTGTTTGTTTTTACACACACACAAACACACACACACATAAATATGTATATACATATTTTGTTATATACACATATATATGTGTGCAAAAATATACATATTTATTTCCACACATATATGCATACATGCATGTATATATATATGTATGTGTATATATATACATATATATGTATATATATATATATACACACATTGTGTGTGTGTAAATACAACCCTCTCAGTACATATAATATTACTTGTATGTATATGTTTCAGAGTTGACCATTTGGTATCTAGGGAAGACTATTTCTCCTATTCTCAGCATTCCTCAGTTGCCCTGTGTTCTTTGTCTGGGGTTGAGGCTTCAAGAGCTTTCCCTTTCCACATTCATATTTCTATTGATATTTTCCTTATTCAGGCCATGTTTAGACAGCTATGTGGTGAGACTTCATGGGTACCTTCTGACATTTGTAGCTCCAGAATTTTATACTGTTTGAATTGATTTCACTATAATTGGGTAGAGAGAAGTACCTTACTGTTATTCTTGTGCGTTTCTCTTATGACTACTGGAGACCATATGCCTCTTGTTCATTGACTGTTGCTGTACTAACTTTGAAAGTAGTTTCTATTCCAATGCTTTTCCTTTTGTAGATTGTATTATTAGTTTTACTAATTTTTGTTGGTTTATTTGATTTTTTTGCATACATATGTTAACTGAAAAATCTCCTGCCCCACTCTAATGCTTATTGCAGTGGGATGGTCTGTATGTCAAATTTCTCTGATTGGTCAATAAATAAAACACACTGATTGGCCAGTGGCCAGGCAGGAAGTATAGGCGGGACTAACTAAGAGGAGAATTAAGAGAACAGGAAGCTGAGTGAGAGAGACACTGCCACCCGCTGCCGCCATGACAAGCAGCATGTGAAGATGACGGTAAGCCATGAGCCACGTAGCAAGGTATAGATTTATAGAAATGGATTAATTTAAGATGTAATAACTAGATAGCTAGAAGCCTGAGCCATTAGGCCAAACAGTTTAAACAGTATAAGTCTCTGTGTTTACTTGGTTGGGTCTGAGCAGCTGTGGGACTGGCGAGTGACAGAGATTTGTCCTGACTGTAGGCCAGGCAGGAAAACTCTAGCTACAGCTTATTCCTTAGAAATCAGGAAAGTTTATTTCCTAGGACAAGTTTAAGTTTGTAGAAAAACTAATCAGGAAGCATAGATTTTTCTCTCTCAGTCTAGAGGTTTCCAATATTATCAATATACTATCTGGCTTTAATGTGGCATATTTGAGACCACTTAGGGTCTTATATTGATGTTACTAATGACTGAAGCTCATTGTTTATGTTGATGTTCACTGTTTTGTATTGTTCTATAATTGTTGACAAATACATTACTGGTGCTCTTCCACACTATGCACAGGATTTGGCTTGGTCAGATATGAGAAGGAAACAGCATTCAGGCTGTGATTGTCACTAAAATCCTTGTTTAAGTCATGAAGGTCAGTGGCAGATGAAAAGGGAGAGTAAGTAGATTGTTAACAAATCACTAATTTAACTCCTGTATGGAAGATTTAGTCCTGCAATTTGAACATGTCAACAGGGTTTAAGATTGTATGAAATCTCAAAGAATTAATGCAAGTATTTATATTTTTAAAAATATTAGCTATTTGTTTTTTTAATTTAATTAATCAGTTAATTTTTCTCAGTCAGGTCACATTTTTGCCTCCCTCCCTCCTAACCTCCCCCCTTCCCCCAACATTCCCTATCCACTCCTACTCCTTTCTCTTCAGGAAAGAACTCCCATGTATATCAGACAACCACAGCATATCAAATTGCAGTCAGACTAGGAAGCATTACTTCTACTAAGGCTGGACAAGGCAACCCAGTAGGAGGGCAGGGTCCGAAAAGCAGATAAAAGAGTCAGAGATAGGTCTTACTTCCATTTTTAGGAGTCTCACAAGAAGACCAAGCTACACAACTGTAACATGTGCAGAGTGCCTAAGTCAGTCCCATACAAGCCCTCTGGTTGGCAGTTCAGTCTGTGTGAGTCCCTATGAGCTGAACTTAGTTGATTCGGTGGGTTTTCTTGTGGTGTCCCTAGTCCCTCAGGCTCCCATAATCCTTCCTTCTCCTCTTTCACAGGGGTTCCTGAGGTCTGCCTAATATTTGGCTGTGCGTCTCTGAATTTGCTTCCATTAGTTGCCTGGTGAATCGTCTTTGATGACAGTTGGACTAGGTAATGATATATGAGTATAACAGAATATCATTAGGAAACATTTCATTGACTTTATTTATTTATTTATTTATTTATTTATTTATTTATTTATTTATTGCCAGTCATGTTTGATTCTATCTTAAGTTTTGGGCTATCCAACCTCTGGGTCGGGCCATCCAGGTATTGTCAGGGATGAACTCCCTCTCATGGTATGGGTCTAAAGCTGGACCAGTCATTGGTTGACCACTTCCATAATTCATGCGCCACCTTCACCCCAGTATATATCATAGGCAGGACAAATTGTAGGTCAAAGTTTATGTGGCTGGGTTGGTTTCCTAATCCCTCCACTGAAAGTCCTGCCTGGTTACAGGAGATGGCTGGATCAGGCTCTGTATCTCCCATTGCTAAGAATCTTAACTAGGGTCACCCCCATAGATTCCTAGGAGTTTTCATTGCACTAAGTTTCTGCCTCATCCCAGAGACACCCCTGATTCCAGTATTCTTTTTCAGTACTCTCTCCCTCCATCCACCCCTGATCTGACTCTTTTTGTTCCTATGCCCACCCATCCCCATCCAGATACTTTCCCACACCTACCTGGGATGTATATTCTATTTCCTCTTCCCAGTGAGATTCATGTGTTCTGTGCCCGTCCCCCCCTCCCCCCCCCCCCCCCGAGCCTTCCTTGTTACTTAGCTTCTTTGGGTCTGTGGATTGTAGCATGGTCATCCTTTACTTTTATGTATAATATCATGAGTACATACCATGTTTGTCCTTCTGAGTCTGGGTTATCTCACTCAGGATGATATTTTCTAGTTCCATCCATTTGATGATGTCATTATCTTTAACTGCTGAAAAATATTCCATTGTGTAAATGTACCACATTTTCTTTATCCATTGTTTGGTTGATAAACATCTAGGTTGTTTCCATTTTATGGCTATTACAAATAGAGCTGTTATGAACAGAGTTGAACAAACAACATAAAACCAGACACACTGAACCTTATAGACGAGAAAGTGGGGAATAGCCTTGAACACATTAGCACAAGAGACAACTTCCTGAACAGAACACCAATTGTGCATGCACTAAGATTGACAACTGGTAAATGGGACCTCATGAAACTATAAACCTTCTGTAAGTCAAAGGACACCATCAATAGGACAAAATGCAGCCTACAGAGTTGGAAAAGATCTTCACCAACCCCACATTTGACAGAGGTCTGATTTCCAAATATATATATATAACTCAAGGAACTAGACATCAACAAACCAAACAATCCAATTAAAATATGGGGCACAGCTCTAAACAGAGAATTCTCAACAGAGTAATCTCAGATAACTGAGAAACACTTAAAGAAAATTTCAACATCTTTAGCCTTCAGGAAAATGCAAATCAAAAAGACTCTGAGATTCCATCTTATACTTGACAGAATGATTACGACAAAAGAAACACAAGTGAAAGTTTATGCCAGTGCGGATGTGGAGCCAGGAGAACACTCCTCCATTGCTAATGGGAATGCAAACTTGTACAGCCACTTTGGGAATCAATATGGCAATTTCTCAGAAAATTGAGAACTGACCTACCTCAAGACCCAGCTATACCACTCCTGAGCACCTACCCAAAGGACACTCCACCGTACCACATGATTGGTATTTGTAATAATTTGTTCAGGACCCAGAATTATGAGATTTCCCTGGTTGTCTGATTCTTGAAATGATTAGAGAAGGGAGTTGTGCCAGAGATGTTAGTGCTAGATAAAGACACTGAGTCTGGAGGGTACTAGCTCTGAAGTGGTTAGTGTACACAGAAAAGTCAAGCATCCAAAGTCTCACTATCTCCTAGATATGTTAAGAAACAGGAACATACAGCTTAGTTAGGCCCTTGCAAAGCCCTGGTTTTAACCTGATCACTGGGGGAATGTGGTCAGGAGAAGTATGTTCACCTGGGAAGATCTATGCCTCTATATCTGGAAAGGATTCAATGTCAAAATATCTGTCAGTTGTATGCCTGTATATATTTACATTGCAATACATGCAGTGTGCCTTCAAAACTCTACATTTTTCTCCTTTGCTTCTGCATTCCTTGCTCTTACCCAACCACTGCTCTTGCCTGTGGAGCAACATCCCTCTCAGAGAACTACAGAGCTAGAATCTAATGCACAGGGCTATATACATTTAATACCCTCCATGTCGTGAGAGCTCATTTCCTTCAGGACACAGTTACATTCCACCATTTGCTTATACCATAGTTCATTGACTCACTTACATATTGAAGTGGGTCATCTTCTTACATCTTACATCTCAAATGCTTGCATTTTTGCACTTAAATGTAACAAACCTCTATGTGAGAGATGTTTGTGTGAAAAAGAGTTTTCATTTACTTAAGTAATACAGTGAGCATGATTTGTGGCTCACGTGTTAAATGTATTTAGTTCATAAAAACCTTCTAAACTTCCTTGCAAATGGCTGTGTCATCTTTGTTCCAACTAACAATATATTAGAATTGCTATAGCTTCAGTTCTACTCAGCATTTGCTACATAATGTTTTGATTTTAAACATATTAGTAAGTGATAAATGCATACATGATTTATAATGTTGAGTACTTTTTTCATCTATGTATCTTCTATCTGTACATCTTCTGTGATGATGTGTCTGTTCCTGTGTTTTGTCTGCATCATAACAGGGCAAAGAGTATCATGCCTGGGTCTGCACACAGTACTCTATGTGGCTGCAGCATTCTCTACCCTCAGAAATACATAAGCACTTTATAAAGCTTCCTGTGGGCATCTTAATCCCTAGGTATTCATTTAAAGTGATTCACTTTGGCACTTTGTTAGCTCCAACTGTTATTAACATTTCAGATTCAATGCTACAACAATTAAAGCTGATTGACTTTTACAAATTTATTGAAGATAAGGTTGTTTGCATAGACAGTCTAGTTCTACTCAAACCACAGCAGTTCCTCTTGAAGAAGAGAGTGTTTTCACAGCACTGACCTTGGTCAGACCCTGACAGGTATCTGCTGGCAGTCTGTTGGTGTAATTCTAAATACTTTGGTCTTCCACAGTCTAACAGGTTACTTATTTTCATAACCACTACTGTTTATTTTTGAGTGTACTATAAAACTTGATAGGACTGGGTTAAATTAAAACATCACAAGGCTTATGCTTCAGACAATTTTTTTTTGCACAGGTCTACTTTGGAACATGACAAAGAAATATTTATTTTTAAGTTCTGTAAGTAACATCTTTGGTTTACTGTCATAATTGTGACACAATTGTCGTTGATTTTATGGAAGAGTTGACTTTAAATGGTCCATAATTTCCATACCAGTTACTCTGTATGCCTCTTCACAGCATAAAGGATTCTTAAAAAACAAAAAACCAAAGAAACAAAAAAAACAAAAACCTTTCCATACATATTCTCTGCCTTCTGTCACAGTTAACTGAAGTTCTGGCTGACCACATGGAACATGTGAGAGTCTGTTTCTCTTCTGTGACTTCTTGTTGCTTTTTTGCACAAATTGCCTTCTTTCTACACACTATGTATAGCAGTTTGTTAGACTATGCATCAAATACAAAAAAATTATAATAAAGTATCCATTTTATATGTCTTTCATTTACAAATTATATATTGTTTTTTGTTGCTGTTGTTCTAGAAAAATACAATGGTGAGGCGAGGAATCATCTTTTTCAGCCAGAAACATCAGCAGGTATCATTCCTGCACTTGGGAAGAGTCTGACCATCCCTGTTTTCTGTCTATTCCCAATACACTTCATCTAAACTTCTCAAATTACGTTTCTCACTATCAACTTTGCCCACTGTCCTTATCTCTGTAAACTTGTGAAGCAACGCTACATTTCTTTTTCTTCCACACATATCCCTTTGTATCTCTGTTAGAAACTGAAATATATTTGCAGAAGCCAAGGAGCTAAATAGCTTTACCATGCCTCTTTGATGTTCCTCCTTTCCCAAATCCATTGCCTCTCATCACAGCAGTTTTTTAATGGCTTTAAAGAGACTTTCAAATGTATTAACATATACAGAAGGCAGCATCGCTACTGAAGAACTCATTTCTTTCCTGTTCAGGTCAGTATCAGTTTGATTTTCTGAAGACAATCATTAGTAGGAGAATCCAGTGCAGTAGAGGAGGGGATGCTGAATCTTTTCCTTGCTCTCAGAGAAGAATATTGTGCTCCTTCTGCCTGTTTTTCTTGGCTGACTTCATTATCTCTCTATATAAATAGCAGTGATACTTGAGTGCCCCCTTCTTCTCGGGAGATGTTTTCTGGGTTAAGATCATATTTGTATATTCAGAAACCACATTTATTTCCTGCCACTTGACCTTGGTGCTTTGTATGCAGTTGTTAGTTTTCAAGTGCTTAGAATATTCTGCTGACATTTTTAAATAATAGACACTACTTGAACTATGTACATAATGATTTATTTGTAATCTATGAATGATTTTTTATATAACTGCTTAGCCATTACAGTATCTACAATTTTAGTATTCCCCCTTGCTTTTGTTTATTTTTCCCCTATCAAGCTTTTTGTTTGACATCTCAGCATATGTGTAAGTGTGCTCATTTTCTAGAATCTAAGTAAATTTTAGTGTTCATGGACTTTAGGTCTGTATGTTGAAGCTCTTTGCAGGATACTGTAGTATATTCATTAGTCACTCATAACTATAACATTTTATAGTAGACTTGATTTTAGTTTACTTCCACAGCCTTATTTGTATCTCTACAAATTACGTCATATAGTATGTACTGAAACATCTACATCTATTAAGAAAATGAGAAGAGAGAGTAAGCATATGTGTTGAAGAGTGCTTCTCTTCAATACATATCTAGGACACTAGTGTGATATTTATAAGGCAAGTCCAGCACTGACACTCTTAAAAGTGTCAGTGATAAATTATAAATGATAAAACTTACTTCAGAAAAAAGTTTTGTTTACTTTCTTTTCATACACACATACAGAATGGGGGCTTTTTATTATGTAATCATAATAATTATGATGGACAGGAGCTTTGACATTATCTCAATACTATTATTGTACTTAGAGTGTGTGTAAATTCCTCACACTGAGTCAGTGAAGTTATTCTGTTTATTTGCCTTTATCTAGTATAAGAAACTTCTTTCAGACCTTCTTTGTTTTCTATCATAGTATCACAATCAAAATAATAATAATGCTATATATCTCTCAGTGCCATTTCTCTCTTATATATTTTATAAGAATATCAAGTTCCTCTTGAGAAGGTGCCATTCAGATGTGACAGTTTATATGTAATAATGCATGGATTTCTTTCAAGAGTGGTAAATGTGACATATTCTAGAGAAAATCCACTGAAGGCTTTGGCTTCCTGTGTGAGCATTAAGTTGTTGAAGTGTATTTGTTTTAAGAAAATGTATATCATTTGTGTTATCTGCTGTACTTCCTAATCAAATCTGTGCTGTGAGACTAACATTTAAATAAAATAACAACTTCTTTAATGAATAATCTAACAAAATTTCAGCACACTCCTTTTTTAGCTGTCTCTTTCATTGAAAATGTTTGCTTATCTTGAAGCAGAGGTTGCAATGGTTTACCATGCGTAGAACTCTCAGTTCCACTATTGTCTCATTAGGTGGAGTTGATCAAATTTCCTGTTTCCTAGTTTACCTATCATTTTTTAAACTGAAGTGACAATTTCTTTACACAGAAAATATTATATAACACATCTTGAACAGATTTTTAAAACATTTTGATAGTTTATGAACACTCTTGGTTGGATTTAAGATACCAAGGGTATGAGTATATCATTAAGATCCTCAATAATCCAGTTACTGTTTGTCAAATGACAATTTCATTAAATATCTTGATACTTCAATTTTCTAGTCTTGAAATAGAAATAATATTCTTATTTTACAGAACTTTGAGACATCAAAATGAAAATATTTAAATGATTGCTGCTATGTCTAACGTATCAAAAATATTCTGCAAAATATTCCTTTAGGTTAGATATTTATGTTTTATCCATGTCAGTTCCACAAATATATAATTTTTAATTTTGTAATTGAAAATAGATTATTTTACATAAACATATACAATGATTATGCTTTCCTCTCCCCCAATTCCTTCCTGTTTCTCCATTCTCCCTCTGCCACCAAGTCTACACCCTTTCTTTCTCTTTCTCATCAGAAAAAGAGCAGGCATCTAAAAATAATGAATAAGATAAAAATAGGATAGGACAAACAGAAGATAAAAAGACAAAAAATGAAAAGCACAAGAAATACATACAGATGTAGAGACATACACAGTCTTACAAACAGAAATCCCTTAAAAGCACTAAACTGGAAACCACAATATATATCATCCACCTATCAAGTAAAACAAAAACAACACACACACACACAAAAACCTTTCCTGACAAAGCATTAAGAAAGAACAACAACAAAAGTGAAAGAAAGAGAGAGAGAGGAAAGAGAGAGAGGAGAGAGAGAGAGAGAGAGAGAGAGAGAGAGAGAGAGAGAGAGAGAGAGAGAGAGAGAGAAGGGAGGAAAGAAGGAAGGAAATACCACTGAATTAGTTTTGTATTGGCCATCTACTGCTGGGCTTAGGCCTGCTCTTGACAGTGGTTTGTATCCCCATTGATATTCCACTGAAGAAAACTATTTTTTTTTCTTTCTGAGCAGTTGTCAATTCTAGATAGATTCTAGGTTATGAATGGGGGCTTGTATCCACTTCTCCATCTGGCATAGCCCTGTGTATGCTGTCATAGTCTCCATAAGTTTATATGAGCATAGATCCTGCTCTGTTTAGAAGGCCTTATTTGCTTGGTGTCCTCCATTCCCTGTGGCTCTTACAATCTTTCTGCCTCCTCTTCCACAGGATTCCCTGAACCCTGAGGGGAGAATTTGGTGGAGACATCCCACTAAGGATTGAATGTTCCAAGATCTCCCACTCTCTGCACATTGTTCAGCTGTGGATCACCTTATTTGTTCCCATCTATGTTAGGAGGAAGCTTCTCTGATGATGACTGAGCAAGATAATGAACTAGGAGTACAGTAGAATGTCATTAGGGATCATCTTATTTCTTCATTCCTTCAGCAAAACAGGGCATTTGGTTTCCCCCTAGGTCCCTGGCCTACCTAGTATCAAATATCTGACTACCCAAGCAGTGCTGGACATGGGTTCTATTTCATGAAGTGGGCCTTAAATCCAATCAGCTATTGGTTGGTTACTTCCACAAGCTATGTGCCATCATTGCACCAGCATATCTTCCAGTTAGGTCCCTGTTGAAGAACAAATGGTTTTTATCTGGGTTGGTGTTTACCTTTCTCCTGTAGTTGCAGAGTATATTCCAGTCCCATGAACACAAATCACTAGGGATGAAGGCTCTATGTAGGCACTAGTTTAACTTCTCTGTGTTTAACGAGGTGCATAGATACTGTCTTCAGCAATAAGGCCTTACCATTAGTTTGTGAAGAGCAACTGATAGCCTTGACAATAGCCTGAATTATTTAGTACTATCCATGGGGCCCCTTTGGCCAAAACTTGATTAGTGTAACCCATTCCTGAAAAGGAGGTTTCATTTGGTGATGAGAGATTTCTAATTGGGGCTTTGAGTCCCTAGTATTTGCAGATTCTGTCCAGGTTTCTTACATATATGAATAAATTTTAATAATCTTCTATTTATTGGGTTTCCTTTAGACCCCTCAAATCACCCTTAGTTTTAGCTGTCCCTCCCTATATTTTGTCTCTTACCTCTTGCTCTCTTCCCTATACCTGTTTGATTCGCCTATTTCTTTCTTTCCTCAATCCTTACCTATCTATTCTATTTCCCTTTCATAGGGAGATCCATCCCTCTCCTCTAGTCCTTTATTCTATAGCTAGGCTTCTGTGATTATAAAGTAGAGATTGGCATCTGCCTATTAAACTCTTAACAACTAACATCCACATATAAGTAACATGTACCATATTTGTCTTTTTTGGTCTAGGTTACTTCACTCAGGATGGTATTTCATTCTACCCATTTCCTTGTGAATTTCGTGCTTTCATTTTTAAACAGTTGAATAATATTACATTGTGTAAATACACCACATTTCTTTATCCATTAATTCAATCATGGACATCTAGGCTACTTCAAATTTCTTACTGATATGAATAAAGTAGCAAGGAACATGGTTGAGCATGTGTTTCTATAGTAGAATATAGAGATCATTGGGTATATGCCCAAGAGTAGTATAGCTGGATCTTTAAGGACATATATTCCTGAGGAACTGTCATACTGCTTTCCATTGTGGCTCTACAAGTTTGCACTCCCATATGCAATGAATGAGTGTTTCCCTTATCCCAGAATAAGTTTTTTTTTTTTCATTTGTTTTATTGATCTTGACCATTCTGACTAGGTTCTAGTGGAGATACTTTCCTGATGTTGTTATTTGTACTTTTATACTGGTATCTAGGCATCTAAGTTTGGTATAATTGTAATTCTAGGTATTGAAATCTGGTCTTGTACTTCTTGTTTTCAGTGTTCCATTTCTTGGTTTCTGTGGGTCTTTCTTCATCTTAGGACAGTGAATTTGCTGTGTTGTCTTCCAGAGAGTGCTTCTGAGGCCTTTCCAGGCAAGGCCACTGGAAATACAGGGTAGGACATTTCATGGTATTGGGAGCTGACAATAAGGAATGGGCATCAGGTAGGAGGTACTAATGGTTGACAGAAAGAAAGAAATTTAAGTCTGTCATGAGGATCTGTGGAATTCCCAAGGAATGGCAGCAGAAAGACTAGTTCCCTGGGAGGTGGTTTGCTACAGGGTTGAAGATGAGACTCCAAGGCTGGCATGACCAGTGAGTTCCCAGGTAGCCAGTGTCGTTGGATGTTGTTGTCTGAGACAAACTATAGGGTGAAGGAGGAAAGCTGTAGAAGAGCTAAAGAGTGTTCTGGGAATGGAACAGAGAGGAATCTGTGGCCTCAGAAGGAGGTCAGCTATAATCCTGGGGCTAAAACTGGGAAATTGGAGCTGGGAAATTGGGGATAAAGCCAGGAAAGAGAATAAAGTTTGCCTATCTCATTCTTGAGCCTGCTTGGCAAGCAGGTTCCCAAGTAGAGAATGCCTCCAGGTGTTGGTGACTGAGAGTAAAGATCAGTAGTTTAAAATAATCATTTTAAACAATAAAAAATCAATAAAAAGTGTGTGTGTGTGTGTGTGTGTGTGTGTGTGTGTGTGTGTGTGTGTGTGTGTGTAGTTTTCTAAAAATTTTACAGAGACTTACAAGACAATCCAGGCTGGCCTATAGCAAGTCTTTCTCTGTACTGCCAGCCCCCAAATCATGACACAGAGACTTACTAATTATGAAAGCTCAGCCTTATCTTAGGCTTGTTTCTAACTAGCTCTTATAACTTAAATTAACCCATTTCTACTAATCTTCATTCTACCACATGGCCCATGGCTTTTGCCTCTCCTCCTCCATGTTCTACTTCCTCTCCATCTCTTCTGTTGTCTCTCCTATGCCTAGAGTCATCTTCTCTTCTTTTCTTTCTGCCCCAAAGTCTTGCCTAACCTCTTCCTGTCTAGCTATTGTCCAGTCAGCTCTTTATTTAACCAATAATTAGAGGGTACCTTGGCAAAGACACATCTTCACAGTGTACAGAAAGATTATTCCATGGCACTGGCCTATAACCCATTATATATCCAAAATAAAAGAGTTATGTAAAATTTTTGAAAACACAGTTTTAAATTGACATTGAAAACACCTAATAAGGCACATGTAATTTTGACCAACTAGTCTCAACTGTAATCAGGACAGGTTATCTATCAAGTGTGTATTTCTTTTAAGGATTTTTATGATTCTATGATATCATGACTGGAAGCTGAAGACTAAACAGACCTTATTGCTTGAACACTTTATTGTGCTAAATTAGGTTCATCAACATTTTGAGGGCCAATTAATGTTAATCTCTGTAAGACCAAAGTTTTCCATAAAAATCTTTTTGGTTTTTATTGTTGTAACTTATTTATAGAATGTGAGCAGTATATACAAGATTCCTTCTGATGGTTTCAATTAATGCCCTAGGTAATGAGTAAGGGTTATAGTAAGCATAGTTGAGTATTCTAAGATAGTACTAATGTTTACAACAAACCGGAATTTCTTGATTACATACTATTTGTAAGTTCTTTTATACACAATTACATAATCAATTGAGTTTTATTTATACTATTTATACTATTATGTAAAATATGAACATATATGACAAGTGTATGACAAGGTAAAATAAACTAGTAATTTCTAAAATGGTCTTCCAAACCATTTCTCATTCTATATGAGAATTTCCTACCACTGGGTAATTGGAATAAGAGTTTGTCATCATAAACGTCCAATTTAACCCACTACCTTTTAACATCAAGATCTTAAAATATTCTGGGCAACATAAAGTACAAAGCAAATAGGATATAAAGAAATGTATTTCACACATCACTGAAAGTCCAATGGAAAGATAAGCTTTGGGGTTGGATAAATGAAAAGAAATTTGTTTTGGTTCATTTCTTTATGGTTCATCTGCCTAGTAGACAAGAAAGCATCTCACGTTTCTGGACAATTGTGTTCAAACACCAGAAAAAGCATATAGTCTCTGCCTTGAGTGACACCAAGATAATAAAATAACAAGGACCTTTGGAACCTACTGGTTCACTTCATAAGTGAATGTCTGTCACAAGACAATGCTGTGCAATCAACTGTTGAATTAGTTCTATGACCATGAAGATATGATCAGCTTAGGTGAGTGACAGCATGCCCCATCTTAGAACTTACTCAAAACATAACAGAAAACATATGTCTTTATGAAACCATGAACTATGTTTACTATTTTTTATATTCATCATAAATACTAGAATACTAAAATTAATTTTAATTACTATAATACATGTAAATTACATGACTCTGGTTCACCATTTTATAGGAAGCTGTTACCTGTGAGTCACAAAATGCCTATTGCAAAAATTTTCAATTATTCAGTTTCATCTTATTAATTAACAAAATAGTATATGTGCAATTGTAACTGATTATTAATATTCCTGTTGGCACTTCCACCTCTGGAAATATTGGCTGAACTATGATATGTGTGACAAAATGTTTAGAAATCATTTATCATTTTGTTACATTATGACATTTGTATACTGGCCAAAATACAATGAAGCAATGTTCTGACTTAAACTAGATGAAATTGCATTTACTTAATAATGGTCAATTAGGAGCTTGGGAGCAAATCCTGCAACACTAATTAGAAATTATCT